>PVKU01007746.1:8568-82985 GCA_004027475.1 Anoura caudifer | reverse complement strand
TGGTACATTTACACAATGGAATTCTATGCAGCAGAAAGAAAGAAGGAGCTCCTACCCTTCGTGACAGCATGGATGGAACTGGAGAGCATTATGCTAAGCGAAATAAGCCAGGAGGTGAGAGACAAATACCATATGATCTCACCTCTAACAGGAACCTAATCAAAAAAACAAACAAACAAGCATAATATAACCAAAGACAACTGAATTTGAGAACAAGAGAGGAGAGGGATAGTAATATCCAGGGAAAAGGGGGAAGGGATTAGAGCAACAAGTATGAAAGACATATGGACAAAAGCTGCGGGGGGGTGGAAATGGAAGGGAGCTGGGGAGGGCTGGGGCGGAGGGATGGGATGGGAGTAGAAAACAGAAAACTGTATAAGAACAACAATTAAAATAAAATTTAATTAAAAAAAAGGTGAGATCATACGGTATTTGTCTTTTACCTCCTGGCTTATTTCGCTTAGCATAATGCTCTCCAGTTCCATCCATGCTGTTGCAAACGGTAGGAGCTCGTTTTTTCTTTCTGCTGCATAGAATTCCATTGTGTAAATGTACCATAGTTTCTTGATCCACTCATTTACTGATGGGCACCTAGGTTGCTTCCAACACTTGGCTATTCTAAATTGTGCTGCTATGAACATTGGGATGCATAGGTTCTTTTGTGTTGGTGTTTCAGGGTTCCTAGGATATAATCCTAGCAGTGCAATTGCTGGGTCAAAAGGTAGGTCCATTTTTAGTTTTTGTAGAAAATTCATACTGCTTTCCATAGTGGTTTTAACAGTCTGCATTCCCAACAACAGTGCACTAGGGTCCCCTTTTCTCCACAACCTCTCCAACACTTGTTCTTTGTTGCTTTGTTTATGATGGCCATTCTGACAGGTGTGAAGTGGTATCTCATTGTGGTTTTAATTTGCATCTCTCTGATAACTAGTGATATCAAGCATCTTTTCATGTGTCTCTGGATCCTCAGTATGTCCTCCTTGGAGAAGTGTCTATTCAAATCTTTTGCCCATTTTTTAATTGGTTGCTTGTCTTCTTATAGTGGAGTCATATAAGTTCTTTATATATTTTGGAGATTAAACCCTTGTTTGAGGTATCATTGACAAATATGTTTTCCCATACAGTTGGTTCTCTTTTTATTTTAATACTG
Source organism: Anoura caudifer (assembly GCA_004027475.1). NCBI lineage: Eukaryota > Metazoa > Chordata > Mammalia > Chiroptera > Phyllostomidae > Anoura > Anoura caudifer. The sequence goes on along the minus strand of PVKU01007746.1, from coordinate 81,835 downwards.
TTTTCTTTAGCCATGCAGAAGCTTTTTATTTTGATGAGATCCCATCTGTTTATTCTTTCCTTTATGTCCCTTGCTTTAGGGGGCATATCAGTAAAAATGTTGCTGCGTGAAATGTCTGAGCTTTTCCTGCCTATGTTCTCCTCTAGGACTTTAATGGTGTTATGCCTCATATTTAAATATTTTATCTACCTTGAATTTATTTTTGTGTATGGTATAAGCTGGTGTTCAATAGCCATTTGGTTTCCTCTTTCGAATGTTCCATTTCAAATATTTTCTTGATTTTTTATTTTTCTATCTCATTTCTACTGATGTATAGTTTTTTATATTCAATATACTAGTTTTTGTAAGTTTTCTATATTACAAACGTCTTCTATCATTGTCTGCATTCTGTTTCAATAAACAGAAATTGTTAAATTTGTATTCCAAGTCAATTACATCACATATATTATATTTATTGACTAAAATGTGTTAATGTTTTATTATTTATTTATTGTTTAAGTGACATGTGTAAAATAGTTCTCACAAGACTATGGGAGTATATTAATTAAAAAATGGTCATTCCATGAAAAAACTACTTGACATAATAAGTGAATTTGGCGAAACAGTGGGATACAAAGTCAATAATCAGAAATCGAAGGACCTCCAGCCAAGATTGAGGCATAGGTATACACTTTGCCCCTTTGCACAACCAAAAGATAGACAACAGCAATTTTAAAAACAAAAAATACCCAGAACTCTCATAGAATCAAACTGTATGGAAGTCCAACAAGAAGTTAAAGAAGAAACATTCATTCAGACTGGTAAGAGGGGCAGAGACGGGCAGCCGAGGTGGAGCAGACACATGGCAAGGCAGTGGCTGGATGCTGGAATGAGAGAAGCAGTGGCTGACAGTGCCAAATTTGCATGCAGATAAACTGGGAGGAACAACTGAGGAGTGGGACAGACTACACAACCCAGCATTCCGGCTCAGGGAATGAAAGCCTCAAAATCTACGGCTGTAAAAACTTGGAGTTGTGATGGTGAGAGACACTCCCAGACTCACAGGAGAGTTCACTGGAGGTCAGACTGACAGAACCGTAGAATGTACACAAACCCACCCATCTGGGAACCAACACCAGAAGGGTCCAATTTGCTTGTGGATACTGGGAAAAGTGACTGAAAGCTGCCCAGCAACCAAGCAAGTGGCATTTTTCCTCTTTAACCCTTCCCCCCCAAAACAGTGCCACAATGAAGCAAAGTGGGTCGCCCCACCCTGGTGAATACCTAAGGCTCCATGCCTTACAAGGTAACAGGAATGCTGAGACAAAGAAATATGGGTCAAATGAAAGAACAAGTCAAAACTCCAGAGAAAGAACTAAGCAATAAGGAGAGAGCCAATATACCAGATGCAGAGGCCAAAACACAAATGGTCAGGGTGCTCAAAAAAATGGTTGAGTATGGTTGCAAAATAGAGCAAAATGTGAAGGCTATGTGTTGGGGACCTTTGTGTGGTTTCAGAGATTGATGCAAGCAAGGCCTTACCTATAAGTCTTGATTGGATAGCAAGGAATGCAGGTGGCAGGCAGGACCCAATACTAACCCTGAGGGTTCCTGTGGGAAATCAGGCCTGAAGTATACATTGTATCCTTTGAAGCTGGCTTTGCTTTGCTATAGCCCTGTTGGTATAAACCAGATGTTTATATTCAAAGCATATGGAGTAAACTCCTTATCTTAGGAAACTTGTCTTAACAACCCTCTGGCTCCAGCATGTCTAACAGACCTTGACTAGAACCAGATTTCTGTGTTTCTTCAACTGTCATCTATAGACAACATCAGTTTTTTTTATAACTATAACATTTGGACATTGATGACCTATGCATGTATACTGTATATTCCTGCACCTACCGGTTGCAGTAAAAGCCTTTTCAGAAAAAGACTTGGGGCATTCTCCACTAGAGGAAATCACCACCCCATTCCCCACTGGAAAAAATAGATTGTGTGTGGGATGTTGTTCTAATCCACAGTGACCAGGAGAACTCTTCTGGATGGGGCATCCCACAGCTATGAAAACTAAAATAAAGAAAAACATACAAGGAAACAATGGTGAAGAGAAGGAAATTGGGAGTCAAATCAAAAGTATGGAGCAGAAGGAAGAAATAAAAATTCAACCAGAACTGAATGAAGAAACAAGAATTCAAGAGAGAGAGAGAGAGAGAGAGAGAGAGAGACAGACAGACAGACAGACAGACAGACAGACAGGCTTAGGGACCTCCCAAACAAATTTGATGTTTCAATATCCAAGTCATAGGGGTGCCAGAAGAAGAAGATGAAGAACAAGAAATTTAAAACTTATTTCAACAAATGATGCTGGATAATTTCCCCAATCTGGCAAAAGAAATAGACTTGCAGGAAGTCCAGGAAGAGCAGAGAATCCCAAAGAATTTGGACCCAAGGAAGCACACATCGTCACATCATAATTACATTAGCCAAGATTAAAGGTAAGGATAAAATCCTAAAAGCAGCAAGAGAAAAGGAGTCAGTTACCTATAAAGAAGTTCCCATAAGACTATCAGCTGATTTCTTGAAAGAAACCTCATGGGCAAGAAGGGGCTGGAAAGAAGTATTCAAAGTCATGAAAAACAAGGACCTACATCCAGGCTTACTCTATCCAGCAAAGCTATCATTTAGAATGGAAAGGCAAATAAACTGCTTCCCTGATAAGGTCAACTTAAAGGAGTTCATCATCACCAAGCCATTATTACATGAAATTTTAAAAGCACTTATCTAAGAAAAAGAAGATCAGAAACTATGAACAGTAAAATGACAACAAACTCACAAGTATCAACCATTCAATCTAAAAAAAAACTAAAATAAAAACTAAGCAAACAATTAGAACAGGAATAGAAACACAGCAACGAAGATCACATGGAGTGTTATTAGTAGAGAAGATGGAGCAGACAGAATGGGGGAAAGGTATAGGAAATAAGAAGCATAACTGGTAGGTACAAAATAGACAAGGGAAGGTTAAGAATAGTATAGGAAATGGAGAAGACAAAGAACTTATACCAATGACCCATGGAGATGAACTAACGTGAGGAAAGAATGCTGGTGCGATGGGAGGTGCAGGGCAGAGAAGGATAAATGGGAGAAAAAATGGGACAACTTTAATAGCACAATCAATAAAATATACTTAAAAATAATCCATTTAAAAAAACAAACTCTGTTATTTTGGGATAATATTAGATTTAAAGATAAGATGTGAAGATGTTAGAAAGTGTCCACAGGCATTCGACACTCAATTTGCCCAATTTGTAGCATTTTACATTACCAACGTGCATTGGTTAAAACTACTGACATTGGTCCACTTTAAAATTAAACTAAAGGATCCACTGTCATCCTAGTATTAAAACCTAACAAGTCAGACCTTAATATCCCATATCTTAGCTTATTTTGTAATATTTTATCGTTTATGCTATCACAGTTGTCCCAATTTCCCCCATTTATACCCTCCACTCAGCCCACACCCTCCATTTCTATCGTCAATCCCCACACTGTTGTCCATGTTCATGGGTCTTTCATATATGTTCTTTACCTAATCCCTTCACCTTCTTTTCAATCAGTACCTGCTGCAAACCTCTCTCTTATAGCTGTCAGTCTGTTCTATGATTCTATGTCTCTGATTCAATTTTGCTCATTATTTTATTCATTCGATTCCTTTTTAAGTGAGATCATATGGCATTTCTCTTTCACTGATTTAATTATTTCATTTGGCATTATAGTCCCCAGTTCCATCCATGCTGTCACAAAAGGCAGTAATTCCTTATTTCATTTTATTTATTTATTTATTTATTTATTTATTTATTTATTTTTGCTGAAGTGCAGTAGTCTCCATTTTCACCCCTGAAGACCCCTGCCCCACCCTTTCCAACCTCCTACCTTCAAACACACCCACCTTGATTTTGTTCATGTATCCTTTATGTATGTTCCTTGATGGCCCTTCCCCTTCTTTCTCCCATTATCCCCTCACACTTCCCCTCTGGTTACTGTCAGATTGTTCTTAATTTAAATGCATCTAGTTATATTTTGCTTGCTTTTTTTGTTGATTAGGTTCCAGTTAAAGATGAGATGATATGGTATTTGTCTGTCACTGCCTTGCTTATTTCACTGAGCATAATGCTCTCCAATTCCACCCATGCTGTTGCAAAGGGTAGAAGCTCCTTCTTTCTTTCTGCAGCATAGAATTCCATTCTGTAAATGTACCATAATTTTTTGATTCATTCATGTACTGATGGGCACTTAGGTTGCTTCCAGCACTTCACTATTGTAATTTGTGCTGCTATGAACATTGGGGTGCATAGGTTCTTTTGGATTGGTGCTTCAGGGTTCTTACCATATAATCCCACCAGTGGAATTGCTGGGTCAAAAGGCTGTTTCATTTTTATTTTTTTGAGGATATTCCATACAATTTTCCATAATGGTTGCATAAGTCTGCAATTCCACTAACAGTGCACTAGGGTTCCTTTTTCTCCACATACTGTCAAACACTTATTGTTTTCTGATTTGTTTATGATAGCCATTCTGACCAGTGTGTGGTGGTATCTTATTGTGGGTTTAATTTGCATCTCTCTGATGGATAGTGATGCTGAGCACCCTTTCATAGGTCTCTAGGCTTTCTGTGTGTCCTCCTTGGAGAAGTGTCTATTCAGGTACTTTGTCCATTTTTTTTAATACATTGTTTGTCTTCCTGGTGTGGAGTCATGTGTGTTTTTTATACATTTTGGAGATCAAACCCTTGTCCAAGATATCATTGGCAAATATATTTTTTCATACAGTTGATTCCCTTTGCATTTTGCTAATGTTTTCTTTGACCATGCAGAAGATTTTAATTTTGATAAAGTCCCATTTTTTATTTTTTCCTTTATATTCATTGCTCTAGGGTATATATTGGTGAAAATATTGCTTCATATAATATCTGAGATTTTCCTGTCTATCTTCTCCTCTAAGACTTTGATTAATCACAACTTATATTTAAGCCTTTTATCTATATAGAGTTTATTTTTGTGTATTGTGTAAGATGGTGGTTGAGTTTCATTTTTTTGCAAGTACGTGTCCAGACGTCCCAACACCATTTGTTGAAGAAGCTACTTTTACTCCATTTTAGGATTCTGACCCCTTTGTTGAATATTAATTGACCATAGAGGCTTTAGTTAAACTCGGGGCTCTCTATTCTGTTTCATTGATCTATGTGTCTGTTTTTATGCCAGTATCAGACTATTTTGAATACCATAGCTACCTTGTAACATAGTTTGATGTCAGGTATGGGGATCCCACCTACTTTGTACTTCTTTCTCAAAATTCCTGGAGCTGTTGGGGGTTGTTTGTGGTTCCATACAAATTTTTGAAGTCTTTATTCTATATTTGTGAAATACATCATTGATAGTTTAATAAGGATCGTGTTGAAACTATGAATTGCTTTGGATAGCATAGACATTTTCATGATTTAATTTGTCCAATCCATGAACATGGAATAAGCTTCCATTTCTTTTGTCTTCCTTAATTTCTTTCTTCAGTGTTGTGTAGTTTTCTGCATACAGGTCTTTTACCTCCTTGGTTAGGTTTATTCCTATGTATTTTAATTTTCCTGTTGCTATAACAACTGGGATTTTTTTCTGATTTTGATTTTTGATATTTCATTGCTGGTGTACAAAAATGCCTTTGATTTCTGAATATTGAACTTCTTTCCTGCTCTTCTGCCAACTCACTTATTACATTGAGTAGTTTTTCATAGATTCTATAGGGTTTTCTAGGTACACTATCATGTCATATGCAAAAAATGACAGTTTTGTTTCCTCCTTTCTAATTTGGATGCCTTTTATTTCTTCTTGTCATCTGAATGCTGTGGCTAGGACCTCCAATACTATGTTGAATACAAGTGATGAAAGTAGACATCCTCGTCTCACTCCTGATCTTAGTGGGAAAGATTTTAGTTTTTTTTTTTCCATTGAGTATGATGTTGGCTGTAAATCTCTTGCATATAGCTTCTATGAGATTGAGGAATGATCATTCTATTCCCACTTTGCAGAGTGTTTTAATCATAAATTGGTGCTATACCTTATAAAATGCTTTTTCTGCATGTATAGTATGATCAAATGATGTTTTTTCCTTTTTTATGGGATGTATTACATTTATTGATTTGTGAATATTGTACCATCCTAGCATCACTGGGATGAATCCCCATTGATCGTGGTGTATGATCTTTTTAATGTATTGCTGGATACAGTTTGCCAATATATTGTTGAGGAATATAGAGTCTATGTACATCAATGATACTCACTTGTTTTCTTTCTTGTTATGTCTTTATCTGGTTTGCAGATTAGGATGATGCTGGCTTCATAAAAAGAGTTTGGGTTCCTTCACTCTTCTGGGAGTTTTTTGGAAAATAATATGAAGAATAGGGGTTAGCTATTCCTTAAATATTTTGAAACATTCTCCTGTAAAACTGGCTGGTCTTGGGCTTTATTTATTTTTTTATAATTAACATTTTTTATTTTTGTACAAGTGCAGTGTTCTGCCTTTTCCCCCAACCCCACCACCACCCCTGTCCTCCCCACCTCACTCCCCTGTTTTCCCCTCTTGTTATTATCCATGTGTCCATTCTAATTGTTCCTTCAAACCCTTCACTCTTTTCACCTAATATCCCCTCCCTCTCACCTCTGATCACTGTCAGCTTGTTCTCAATTTCAATATCTTTGGATATATTTTGCTTGGTTGTTAATTTTGTTGATTAGGTTCCTACTAAAGGTGACATCATATGGAATCTGTCTTTCACCGCCTGGCTTAGTTCACTTAGCATGTTTTCCAGTTCCATCCATGCTGTGGCAAAGGGTAGGATGTCCTTTTTTCTTTCTGCTGCATAGAATTCCATTCTGTAAATATACCATAGCTTCTGAACCATTCATTTACTGATGGGCACTTAGATTGCTTCCAGCACTTCACTATTGTAATTTGTGCTGCTATGAACATTGGGGTGCATAGGTTCTTTTGGATTGGTGCTTCAGGGTTCTTACCATATAATCCCACCAGTGGAATTGCTGGGCCAAAAGGCTGTTTCATTTTTATTTTTTTGAGGATATTCCATACTATTTTCCATAGTGGTTGCATAAGTCTGCAATTCCACTAACAGTGCACTAGGGTTCCCTTTTCTCCACAACCTCTCCAACACTTGTTGTTTGTTGCTTTGTTTATGATGACCGTTCCCAATAGTGCACTGTGGTAACTCACTGCGGTTTTAATGTGCATTTCTCAGAAGATTTAGCGATATTGAGAAACTTCTCATAGTCTCTGGACCCTCTGCATGTCCTCCTTGGAGAAGTGTCTGTTCATGTCCTTTGTCCTATTTTTAATTGTGTCATCATCCTAGAGTGGAGATGTATGAGTTATTTATATATTTTGGAGATCAAAGCCTTATCTGAGGTATCATTTGCAAATACATTTTCCTATATAGATAGTTCTTTTTCATTTTAATGCTGTTTTCTCTAGCCATGCAGAAGGGTTTTTAATTTGATGAAGTCCAATTTGTTTATTTTTTTCCCTTATGTCCCTTGCTTTAGGGGTCATATCAGTGAAGATGTTTCTGCTTGGAATGTCTGAGAATTTCCTGCCAAGGTTTTCCTCCAGGACATTTATGGTGTCACAACTTATACTTAAGTCTTCTATCCACCCTGAAATTATTTTTGTGTTTGGTGTAAATTGGTGATTGAGTTTCATTTTTTGATGTAGCTGTCCAGGTCTCCCAACACCATTTGTTGAAAAGGCTATATTTACTCCATTTTATGCTGCTGCACTCTGTCAAATATTAATAAACCATAGAGACTGAAGTTTATTTCTGCACTCTGTTCTTTTTCATTGGTCTTTGTATCTGTTCCTATACCAGTACCAAGCTGTTTTGATTACCATGGCCTTGTGATACAGTTTGATATCATGTATTGTAATCCCTCCTACTTTGCTCTTCTTTCTCAAAATTACTGCAGCTATTCACAGTCAATTTTGGTTCCATAAAAATTTTTGAAGTATTTATTCTATATCTGTGAAATATGCCACTGGTACTTTAATAAGTATTGCATTTAATCTATGAATTGCTTTGGGTAGTACAGACATTTTGATTATGTTAATTCTTCCAATCTATGAATATGGTACATGTTTCATTTGTTTGTGTCTTTTTTAATCTCTTCCTTTAGTGTTCTGCAATTTTATGAGCGTAAGTCTTTTACCTCCTTGGTTAGGTTTATTCCTACGTATTTTATTTTTCTTGTTGCTATATCAAAAGGGATTTTCCCCTGATTTCTGTTTCTGATTTGCATTGTTGGTATACAAAAATTTCATTGATTTCTGAATATTGAATTAATATCTTGCTGCTATGCCAAATTATTTACTAGGTCTAGCAGTTTTTTGGTGGAGTCTATAGGATTTTCCATGTAGACTATCATGTCAGCTGCAAACAATGACATTTATGTTTCCTGTTTTCCAATTTGGATGCTTTTTATTTCCTTTTCTTGTCTGATTTCTGTGGTTAGTACATCCCACACTATTTTGAATAGAAGTGGTGAAAGTTGACAACCTTGTCTAGTTCCTCATCTCTGTGGGAAAGATTTTGTTTTTCCCATTGAGTGTGATGTTGGCTGTAGGTCTCTCATATATGGCCTTTATTAGGTTGAGAAATTCTTCCTCTATCCCCACTTTTGTGAGTGTTTTTATCATAAATGTGTGCTGTACCTTTTTAAATGTTTTTTCCACATTTATTATTATGATCAAGTGATTTTTGCCTTTCCTTTTGTTTATGTGAAGTATTATGTTTATTGATTTGTGAATATTGTACCTTCCTTGTATCCCTGGGATGAATCTCACTTGGTCATGGTTTATGATCTTTTTAATGTATTCCTGGATGTGGTTTGCCAATATTTTGTTGAGGATTTTAGTGTCTATGTTCATCAAAGATATTGGCCTGAAGATTTCTTTCTTTGTTGTGTCTTTATCTGGTTTTGGGATTCTGTTGATGCTGGCTTCATAGAAAGAGTATGGGAGTCTTCATTCATTTTGGATTTTTTGGAATAGTCTGTGAGGAATAGGGGTTAGTACTTCTATAAATGCTTTCTTGAATTTTCCTGTGCAACTGTCCCATCCAGGAAGTTTGTGTGTTGGGAGATTTTTGATTACTGTTTCAATTTCATCTGCTTTTATTGGTCTCTTCAGGCTTTCTGATTCTTCTTCATTGAGTTTTGAAAAATTATATTTTTTTCTGGAAATCTGTCCATTACACCTAGGTTTTCAAATTTCTTGGCATACAGTTCTTCATAGTAATTTCTTACAATCCTTTGTAATTCTGCTGTATCAGTTGTAATCTCTTCTCTTTAATTTCCGGTTGTGTTTATTTTGGTAGTTTCTCCTGTTTTCTTGATGAATCTGCTTAAAGGCTTGTCAATTTTGTTTATCTTTTCAAGGAACCAGCTCCTGGATTCATTGATCCTTAGAATTTTGTTTTAGTCTGTATGTCCTTTAATTCTGCTCTTATCTTGAGTATTTCCTTCCTTCTACTTGCTCTGGGTTATCTTCATTGTTGTTCTTTGAGTTATTGTAGGAGTAGTGTTAGGTTGTTTATTTAACATGTTTGTTTGTTTGTTTGTTCTAGTAGGCCTGTATTACTATGTGCTTTCCTCTCAGGACTGCCTTTACTGTGTCTCATAAATTTTGAGTACTTGTAAGTTCATTTTCATTTGTTTCCAAAACTTTTTGATTTCTTCCTTTATCTCATTTTTGACCCATTCATTGTTTAATAGCATGCTATTCAATCTCTATGAGTTTGAGTGTTGTTGAGTTTTTTCTTTGAGGTTGATTTCTACTTTCAGCCCCTGTGGTCAGAGAAAATGGTTGTTATCATTTCAATTTTATTGAATTTGTTGAGGCTTGTTTTGTGTCCTATCATGTTGTCTGTCTTTGAATATGTTCCATGTGCATTTGAAAAGAATGTGTATTTTGCCTCTTTGGGATGAGAGGCTCTTTATATATCAATTAATTCCATTTGATCTAGGACATTGTTCAATGCTCCAATATCTTTCCTTATGTTTTGTTTGGAAGAACTATCCATTTGACAGAGAGGCATTAAAATCCCCTAGTATAATATTGTTGGTATCAATATCTTTCTTGAAGTCCTCTAAGATTTTCCCTATGTGTTGGGTGGTCCTGTGCTTGGTGCATATATATTTACAATGTTTATGTCTTCTTCATGTTTTCTTCCCTTTAGTATTATGAAATGACCTTCTGGATCTCTTCTTATGGCTCTTGTTTTGAAGTTTATTTTGTCTGATGTGAGTATTGATACCCTAACTTTTTATCCTGTCTGTTTCTAGGAAAATTTGTTTCCAGCACTTCACTTGAAGTATGTGTACAACTTTTGTCCCAAGGTGAGTCTCTTTTATGCATCATATTTGTGGGTTATGCTTTTCATCTATTCATCTGTTCTGTGTCTTCTGTTTGGATCATTTAATCCATTTATGTTTAAGGTTATTGTGGATAGGTGCTTATTCATTGCCATTTTTCCATAACTTTCTCTCACTCTTTTCCTTCTTTCTCATAAAGCAGTCCCTTTATCATCTTTTCCATAGCTGGTTTGGTGGTGGTGTATTGTTTTAGGCTTCCTTTATCTAGGAAGCTCCTTATTTGTCCCTCCATCTTTATTGAGAGCCTTACTGGGTAGAGTAATCTTGGTTATAGGCCTCTGGTTCTCATTACTTGGAATATTTCTTGTCATTCCTTTCTGGCTTGGAGCATTTTCAATGAGAAGTTAGCTGCTAGTCTCATCAGGGCTCCCTTGTATGTGATTTTCTGTTTTATTTTCTCTTGATGCCTTTAAGATTCTCTCTTTGTCTTGGAATTTTGCTATTTTAATTATGATGTGTCTTGAAGTGGGCCTCTTTGGCTTCCTCTTGTTTGGGACTCTCTTTGTGTCCTGGATTTGTGTGAATTTTTCTCTCATCAAATTAGGGAAGTTTTCCATCATTACTTTTTCAAACAGGTTTTTTATCCCTTGCTCATCTTCTTCTTCTTCTGGTGCCCTATTATATGGATATTATTGTGTTTCATGTTGCCCTGCATTTCCCTTAACCTCTCTTCTGAGCCTCTTTTCCTTGTCTTACTCATTCTGGGTGTTTTTTTTCCTACCTTGTCCTCCAGCTTGCTTATCTGATCCTATGCTTCATTGGTCCTGCTTTTGACTCCTTGTACTGTGTTCTTCGGTTCAGAAATTGTATTCTTCATTTCTACTTGAACCTTGTTGACAGTTTCTATTTCCTTTTTCATGTTGATGCACTTTGTAGTGAGTTCACTGTAATTTCTCTGTAGTTTTTGGTAATTATTTGTGAGCTCATTTAGCTTTCGGATAATCATTACTTTGTACTCTATATCTGATAGTTGACTTGCCTCTAAATCATTTAGTATTCTTTGTGATGCTTCTTCCTTTTCTTTCATTTGGGGATTGTTTATTTATCTTCCCATTGTTTTTAAGACTCTTCTTGTTAGCCTCTGCTTCTTAAATTGATCTGTTTTGACTCCCTGGGTTTAGGGTGTGAATTCCAATGGTAGAAAATCTGTAAGATTCAGTGATTCAGTCTTCTTGATCTCTTGAGTTCACTGGTCTTGGGCTTTCATTTATGTTTGGTCACTATGTGTCTTCACATTTTGATTGTTGTTGGATCTTTCTTTGGCGGGTACTTCCCACTAGCTGGTTAACTGAAGGTCACTCCATCCACCACATCTTGTACTCTGTTATGCAGATTTCGACAGGTTGTGCTGAAGCTGATTCTTCTGCATGTATGAGGTATTGAGGTGTCTCTCTTGTTCTTGTTGAGTTGTTAGTTCTGGGTAATTTCTCCACTATTTTGTTGTATTTCCAGATCATTCCTGGATTGAAGTTAGTGTGTCTTCCACTGCCTTCTTCATGTTATCTGTTTTTACTTGTTGGTGGTTCCTTTGTTGGTGGGTTTCCTCTTCCAGCAGGTATGCTGGTATTCACAGCTCCAACCTACCTTTTTTGTGATCAGTTGGAGGGAGTAGGCAAAATGGTTTCAGACAGTGGGAGTGTATTTTTTGGTATTTAAAGTACCAACCTGTAGAGAAGAGATAGGAGATCTTTTGGATATGTATAGTGTTAACCGTGATATTTCACCCAAATAACTGCTTTTCAGAAGGGTGGAAAAAAGATAAGACTCTTGTTAGTGGTAAGAAAGGATTATGAATTGGATCTAGAAAGCAGTGAGATTGTGTGGGGGGGGGTCAAATCATGAGGTAAAATTAGCTTAAAGGATAGAAAATAGGTGTACTGTGTGAGAGAATAGAGTTAACCTCCACAGTAATAATGTTCAGGAAACAGTGAAAGGAGCTAAGATTCAGGAGGGGTGCTGTGTAGTATCTGCCATTAATGGAACTGAAATTATTTACAATAGTAATGGAGTGACAATCATAATAGTCAAACAATGCAATTTAACAAATGAAATGAAGAAGACCAAACAGAAAGAAAAGAAATACAAAAGTACTAATGAAATAAAAGATGTAAGAATACTGAAAAAAATAATAATACAAATATACAATAACATGCAAGTTCTCTGGAGTAACAAAGTGATATTTGTCTCACTGTCTCAGCTGTTGGGATGACCCCACTTTGAGTTCATCTCTTGTCTTTTCTAAGCTCCAGGTTTATTGTTTCACTTGTGGGATTTTTTTTTTAAGGAGGACTGTAGAAGGAATTAAAAAAAGAAAGAAGGAATGAAAGGAAGAAGTAATTTAAAAAAATGTCTTCTGGCTTTAAAGTGGCCAAAGCAGTTCTGTTGGTCTTTCTGACTACAGCAGGATGAGGAGGGATTGGTTTTACTTTTCTCACTTCTTGAACCATCTTTGCAGTTGCCCAGCCTTCAGCCCAGTTCCTCAGTTCACTGCTGGGTCCCCAGTGCCCTTCTGCACCCAGACTATGCCTTCAGTTCACCAGTTGCACTGTCCTTGAGGTGCTCCAATTAGGAGCAGCTGACACACCACCTTCTCACTCTTTACTGTCCTAGAGTGCTAGGGACTCTTGGCACCCCTTCAGGGTATTTTAGGCACCCAATGAGTTAAGTCTTTGTGAGGATTGCTGAGCCCCTGAGCCCTGTAGCTCTTCTCTGTGGGGTGCTTCTGCCTTCCTCATAGATAGCCAGTTGGCTACAGGGCCCTGGGTGCAGTGGCCTGGGTGGGAGGTGCCTCTGGGTGCCTGGGTCAGGTATGCTCCCTCCTGGGGATGTGGGCTAGACCTGAGAACTCGGCCTCATTCCTGGGGCAGGACAGGCAGCTTCCAGGCTGCATGGTTACATGGGAACTTTCTCTGGTACTTTGGGAGTGAACACTGACAGGCAGCCACCAGGCTGCAGGATCAAGTTAAGGACATCCTCATGGTTGCAGGCATTATCTTGTGGCCATTATCTTGTGGTGTTCTGTGTTTAGGAGCTGCATTTGTGGGACCAACTTTTCTTCCTCTCAGGAGAAAGCTCCCACAGTCTTGCTGCCACCTTGGTCCACCACCCATGTGAACTGTACTGCCCTCTTAACCGAACCCTGCCCTTCAAACTGGACTTCAGTTGGTTAAAATTCCTTTTAGGTGGTCTTTGATTTATTTAGCAGTTCCCCTCTTTAGTTTTATTTCCAGTTTAGTCCTAGGAGGAGGTACACAACTTATCCTCCTACTTTACCAACATGGTGTCCCTCCTCCCCAGATCTTATTTTTTTTTGTTGTTGTTGTTTTTTTAAAGATATTTGCAGTATTTTAGTTAATGGAATATTTGCTCTTACAAATGCTTTGAGGATAAGAGAATCCATATACTAATTTTTGGCAGACTTTCATATAAAGGAATATAACACTGGCCTTAACAGAAACAGCCAAATTTTAAATATATATATATATATATATTTATTTATTTGTAATATAATTATTGATCAAGTACAGTTTTCTGTCTTTTACTCCCATCCCAGCCAACACCCCCAGCCATCCCCACCTCCCTCCCATTTCCACACCCCCTAGTTTTTGTCCATGTGTCCTTTATACTTGTTCCTGTAAACCCTTCTCCTTTTCCCCTGCAATTCCCTCCCCTCTCCCCTCTGTTGACTGTCAGCCTGTTCTCAATTTCAGTGTCTTTGGTTATATTTTGCTTGTTTTGTTGTTCAGGTTCCTGTTAAAGGTGAGATCATATGTTATTTGTCTTTCACCACCTGGCTTATTTAGCTTAGCATAATGCTTTCCAGATCCTAGTTTTTTGATGGCTGAAAATACTTTGGAAAAGTAAGAATAAAAAAGAGTTTCAGAGACAAAAGTGCCAAGCCCAGCTGAATTAACTATTCCTTCCCTGCTTCTTTTCACTTAGATTTCACTCAGATTTCACTCCTAGTCCTGGTAGACAAAAAGGGGCAGGTTGGGACTTCTAGGCAGATGACAACTCCAGACCTATCCTACTATACCAAACACATGGCGCATAAGCACAAAAATAAAAGGAAATTGAAAAAAAGAACATATGAAAAAGACATGAGTTTTTAAATATTGTCAATCCTTCCACACAAAGCTATATCTTTTATTATATGTATGTCTCTGATACATACAAGAAAAACCACCTATTAGAGGAAATCAATCATTAGGAAAACCCTTAGGACACATTCAAAGATTGAAGTATATCATAAAGAGTACTTTTATAAGCTTATAAAATTATGATACCAATAGTTTCCCAAATTTTGATGGTGTAGTTTTGTTACTTATTATGCTTTCACTTAAAAAGAAGATTAAGATTATTTTACTGTTAACAACTTTTTGCTTAAGGAATGAATAACATGAAGCTCAGGATTCTGTGAATAAAGCTGAAGGTCATAAAATCCAAAGGTTGGAAGACTTTTAACCCTCCCTTCAACTGCTAGAGAAAATGGCCAAAATTACTTCTAACATCTCTGATACACTAATGTTATCTCTCCTTCAACTTTGATATCTTGGGCTGCCTTGCCTGTTGGAAGACATTTTGGTTTGTTTTTCTTCATGCAATCAATATCTTCTTTGCTATAACTTCCATCCATTGGAGTTATAACAGGACTAAAGCAAACTACTGAAGCAAATTCCCAAAATAATTCTCCATTTTCCTTGTGACATAGTAATACATATCGTCCCAGGACCAAAATTAACTTCAGCCCTCATCTGCAAATAAATCCTAGAGACACTATACTTCCTTATCAGAATTATTAATTTTAGCAAAACTATAAACATATTTTTCTCACTGAATAAACCCATTTCCTTCTTGGCAGTTATGCATATATGCCATAAAATCAGAAAAATTAGGTTCAAATCCCTGGTTGTGTAAACATAGGTAAATTTCTATTGAAAATATTAAGTTTTTCTAAGTAATTAAGGGCATGATTATGTATACATAAACACAGTTCCAACCAAGATGGAAGAGTAGGTAGAAATGCTTCATTTCCTTATACAACCAAAAGAAGGATTTCAATGAACCTAAAAACAATAAACAAACAGAAGTATCAGAAAATCAAAATGCATGGAACTCTGACAAACAAGGAGTTAAAGAAATATTCACCCAGACCAGTAGGAAGGGTGGAAATGAGAGATGGGCAGCCTAGTGGATAGGAGGTGTGGCAAGGTGGTAGATTGCACAGCATGGGCAAGGTGGGACTGGCTGAGAGGGCTTGCAGCAAGGCAGCCGACCATATGGGAGAGGCAGGGCGGGGTGAATGGGAAACTAAAGACTCAAAGCTAGCTATAAACTACTGCGAGGGTTGCCATGGCAGGAAAAGCTCTCAGTCTCATGCAAGAGTTTACTGGAAAGTGGTGCTAGAGAAGAGCAAGCAAGAGGCATTGCTCCCTTCCCCAACAGACAGTGTCACAGTGCAACAAAGAAGGTTGCCCAGCCCTGGAGAATAACTAAAACCCCTCCCTCTTACAACATAACAGGTGGGTCGAGACAGAAAAATGTGGCCCAAATGAAAGAACAGATCAAAGATAGAGAAAAAGGGCTAAGGGAAGAGGAGATGGCCAGCCTATCTGATGCAGAATTTAAAACATTGGTAATTAGGATGCTCACAAAACTTATTGAGTTCAGTTGCAAAGTGAAGGAAAAAAATAAAGGGCACACAAAATGAAATAAAACAAAATATACAGGGAACCAAGAGTAAAGGGAAGGAAAATAGGACAAAAATCAATAGTTTGAAACAAAAGAAAGAAATAAACTTCCAACAAGAACAGAATGAAGAAACAAGAATTTTTAAAAAATGAAGAGATGCTTAGGAAACTCCGGAAAAATCTTAAATCTTCCAACAAAAGAATCATAGCAGTGCCAGAAAAAGAAGAACAAGAATAAGAAGTTGAAAACTTATTTGGACAAAAAAAATGAAGGAAAACTTTCCCAATCTGGCAAAAGTAATAGATCTCCAGGAAGTCCAGGGAGTTCAGAGAGTCCCAAAAAAGTTGGACCCAGTGAAGAACACACCAAGGCACATCTTAATTACATTAGCCAAGATTATAGAGGAGAGAATCTTAAAAGCAGCAAGAGGAAAGGAAAGAGTCAATACAAAACAGTACACATTAGACTATCAGCTAATTTCTCAAAAGAAACTTTATAGGCAAGAAGGGACTGGAAAGAAGAATTTGAAGTTATGAAAGGTAAGGTCCTACAACCAAGATTAGTGTATCCAGCAAAGCTATCATTTAGAATGAAAGAGCAGAAAAAGTGCTTGCCACATGCTATAAATTTAAAGGAGTTCACCATCACCAAGCCCTTATATGAAATGTTAAAGGGACTCATCTAAAAATAGAAGAGGATCAAAAATTACAAAGAATAAAATGACAACAAGTACACAACTATCAGAAACTTAACCTAAAAAAAAGCAAACAACTAGAACAGGAACAGAACCAGAGAAATGAAAATCACATGGCAGTTATTCAGTGGGCGGGGGAGGAGAAGAATGGTGGGAAAAGTACAGAGAATAAGAAGCATAATTGGAAGGCATAAAATAGATAGGAAGAGGTAAAGAGTGGTATAGTAAACAGAGAAGGCAAAGAACCTATATGTACAACCCATGGACATGAACTAAGGGGAGCATGCTAGAGAGTTAGGGGGTGCAGGGTAGAGGGGGGTATAAAAGGGAGCAAAAAATTGGAAAAATTAATAGCAAAATAAATTATACTTGAACAAGAAAACATAAATAGAAAATTATTTGATAAAACATAAGTGATTGTTTTGTAGCTAGAAAACTTTTCACAATATCTTGTCACAGAATGTTTGCATAAGAACAAAATAAGGAGACTAGAAGATGGTGGTGAGGTAGGTGGGAGAAGAGTCCAGTTCCCCTGTGCACATGTGAAACATCTGGCCAATCTTCTGAAGAACAGGGTGAACAACCAACAGTATCCCAGCATATATGAAGGTTGGAGGCCAAAACTGTAGAAGGCATTGAAAAAGAGTAAAGAGAATGCCTTGGGATGGTAATGTCCCTGGGACCAGCACAGGGACCTGGGCTGCTGTAGCCATAGGCTTGGCATCTGCTGGGCCTTTCACAGGAGTCTTGGAAGAGAGCCAAGTCAATGTCTCCCTCTCCTGCCAGACAGGGAGGATAGAGGGGCCCCAGGATGGACCTGGATGCTTGAAGTTGCTGGGAGGAATAAGGGTGAAGTGGCAGATGAACAGGGCACTGTTCACCCTCTGAACAGTGACTGTGGATGTGAGCTGGGTCATTATCAGAGAAACTGGGGAGCTGGATGATGCCTAGAGAAGAGAAAAGAGCTGGTGTTTGATAAACCCTGAATCAGAGAGTCTCTGGTCTGTTTGAAAAGTTGGGCTGTGTGAGAGGCCAGAAGCTTGTTGGGAATAGCAGGCTGGAACAGGAGGATTTTGTTCAAAACAGAGGATCCCTGGTGCAATTAGGGAACTCTCCCTCAGAGGCCACCACTGTTACCCTGACTGTGCTCCCACAGCCACCATAGCTGCACCACCACCACTACTGCAGTGGTAGAAAGCACACCCTGACTGCAGCCACCTCAGCCTCGGCCACACCTCTACCCCCATCACTGCTCTCATGGTGGTGACCTTGCCTCACTTGGCCAGACTGGCTTGCTAAGGGGAAGGAGGAGGCATGTCCCTGGAGAGGAGAACAGCAAGGCTCAGGAAGTTAGCAGTCCCCAGAAAGACTTAACTCAGTGGGGGAGCTGAAATACCTTGAAGAGACTTTGAGAGTGTCTAGCACCTAGGACAGCAAAAAGTGGGAAGGTGGTGTGTGAGCTGCTACTAATTGGTACACATCAAAGACAGCACAACCAGTGGTTTGAAGGTGCCAACCTGGTGCGGAAGGGCATTGGGGGCCTAGCAGCAAACGGAAACTGGGCTGGAAGCTAAGCAACTCTGAAGATCGAGGCCAAGACCTGGCCCCCATTCTTGCAAAAAAAATAGGAAGAGAGAAAAGTGAAACCCAATTCCCCTCTGCCTGCCTAAGCCAGGAAGACCAGTGGACCTTGCTTGGCCAGTTTAAAATCATCAAGTGACCTTTCTTTCTATGTAGTTTTTATTTTTATTTTTCCCCAAGTAAGACAATAAGACCCGAAGCTGTGAAAGGACCAGAGTCAGACACAAAGAGGGTTCACAAGGCTAATCCCAACAATTGAGAAACTGACACAAATTTCACTTTGCTATTCCAGAGAAGTTTCATGTTATTATTTATTTCTGTTATTATTTTTACTTCTTTTATTTTATTAGCATTTTTAATTTATCTTCTTTCCGTTTAGTTTTCTTCATTTAATTTCTTTAATTGCATTTTTGACTGTTTTTCTTTCTTCTCTTTTTCATAGTGTAGTTTTAATTTTCCTTCTTTACATCACCTGTTCCAATAGCACACTACTCTAGGTTGTGTACTTCCTCTTGTTGTTATTCAGATTACATAGATTCTGTCATATGATTGTTGTTCTAGTATTATTGTAAATAATTGTTGTTCCATCCAATTGTAAATACTCCACAGCACCCCTCCCGGATTTGAGCCCATTTTACTGTCTTCCTGAAATTTATTACTCTTATGATCAACTCTGTTCTCTTGCACAATATATCTATATTCTTTCCTTTACTCTCACTATATCACATAATCTGACCTCCCACAACCTCACTGTTTTCTGGATTCAACTTACAACCCTTCTCCCCTCTAACAAGAGTCTTATCTTTTTTCCACCCATTCTAAACACTGGCTAGTTGAATGAAATATCACTATTAACACTATACTTATCCAAAGGATCAAGTATATGGATTGGTACTTTAAATTCCATAGAATACACTTCCACTGCCATAATCCATTTTGCCTTCACCCTCCAATTAACCACATGAAAGAGTAGGTGGGAGCTGTGAACACCAGTATACCTGCTGGAAAAAAACACACCGAAAAAGGAATCACTAACAGATAATAAGAGAAGAAGATGAAGGACTAAATAGAAGTCACACTAACCTCCATCCAGGACAAATCTGGAATTAAAACTAAATGGTGGTGAAATTGCCCAGAAGAAACAAACGAATGATAAAGAAAAAGAAGCCTCAAAACAATGGACAGACTGAAGTTCAGGTTCAACACAACCTGTCTGTACCTGCACAACAGCATACAAGACATGGTGGGTAAAGTGACACTTAGTTAACCAGCTGGAGGGTAGGACCCGTCAAACAAAGACCCAACAACCATCAAAACCCAAATGCATCCAGAGAATTATCATAAAAACAGCCCCAAATCAGCATGTTCAGGGGATCAAGGAGATTGCACCACTGAACCTCACAGGTCTGCTACTATAGAAGTTCACACCAGAAACCTAGGGAGTCAGAACAGATCCATTTAAGAAGCAGAGGCTAAAAAGAACAGTCTCACAAACAATGAGAACATGAAGAAATAAACCCAGAATGAAATGAAAGGAAGAACCTTCAGAATGAATGCTGAGTGAAAGAGAGGCAAGTTAATTATCAGATACTGAGTTCAAAGTAATTACTATAAGAAAGTTCCATGAACTCACAGAGAATTACCAAAAACTACAGGGAAACTATGATGAACACATTGCAAACTATATCAACATGAAAAGGAAAATAATGTTCTGGCAGTTGTGGCTCAGTACATTGAGTGCCAGCCTGTGAACCCAAGGGTCACTGGCTTGATTCCCTGTCAGGGCACATTCTTGGGATGCAGGCTGGGTCCCCAATGGGGGTGCATGAGAGGCAACCACACATTATTGTTTCTCTCCCTCTCTGTCTCCCTCACTTCTCCTCTGCTTAAAAAGAAATACATAAAATATTTTTTAAAAAGGAAATAGAAACTATCAACAAGAGCCAAGAAGAAAAGAAGAATATGATTTCTGAGTTGAAGAACACACTAGAAGGAATCAAAAGCAGGCTATATGAAGCAAAAAGCAGGCTGTATGAGGATCAAATCAGCGAGCTGGAGGACTCGCTGGAGTTGTTGTAGAAAACAACTTCCAGAAAGAGCAAGAAAAATATAAAAGACTCTGAAAGAATGAGGTGTTAAGGGAACTGCAGGACAACATGAAACAGAATAATATCCATATAGTAGGGATACTAGAAGGTGAACAAGAAGGGCAAAGTATAGAAAATGTGTTTGAAAAAATAATGATGGAAAACATCCCTAATTTGATGAGAGAAAAAGTCACACAAATCCAGGAAACACAGACAGTCCCAATCAGGAGGAATGCAAAGAAGACTACTCCAAGACACATCATAATTAAAATGACAGAATTCCAAGACAAAGAGAATCTTAAAGGCACCAAAGGAGATACAGGAAGTCACATACAAGGGAGCCCCAATAAGTCTAGCAGTTAAATTCTCAATGGAAACACTCCAAGTGGGAAGGGCCTGGCAAGGAATATCCCAAGTAATGAAAAACTAAGGGCTGCAAACAAGACTACCCTATCTAGCAAGGCTCTCAATTTAAATGGAGGGCCAAATAAGGAGTTTACCAGACAGAAGTAGCCTGAACGAATACATCTCCTTCAAACCAATACTGCAAGAGATGCTAAAAGTTCTGCTTTAAGAAAAGGGAAAATAAGATTGAGAGAGAGAGGAACACAGCTATGAAGGAAGTAAATTGGTGATGAATAAGTATCTAAATAATAACCTTCAATATAACAGTTTTAAATTCATTAATCAAAAGACATAGAATAGCTGAATGGATAAGAAAACATGACACACACATAAGCTGCAATCAAGAAACCCACATCCGAACAAAAAGCCTACAAAGGCTGAAAGTGAAGGGCTAGAAAAAAATATTCCAAGCATATGGACAGGGAAAAAAAAGCAGGGGTAGCAGTATTCATATCAGACAAAATAGACTTCAAAAACAGGGCCAAAAAAAACAGACCCTGAAGGTCACTTCAAAATATGGAAGGGGACAACCAATCAAGAAGTTATAAACACTGTAAATATATATGCACAAAATATAGGAGCACACAAATACATAAGGAAAATCTTGGAGGATTTCAAGAAAGATATAGACAGCAACACAATTAGAGTAGGGGATTTCAACAGCCTACTGTCAAAAATGGATAGGTCTTCACAACAAAATATCAACAAAGATATTGTGCTATTGAAGAATATCCTCAATCAAATGGACTTAACTGAGAGCCTTTCATCCCCTAGAAGTGAAATACACATTCCTTTCAAAAGCACATGGAACATTTTCAAAGACAAACCAGATGATTGGACACAAAGCAACCCTCAACAAATTCAAGAAAATTGAAATCATATCAAGCCTTTTCTCTGAGCACAAGGGACTGAAACTAGAAATCAACCTCAAAGAAAAAATCCAACAACCGTCAAACTCATGGAGATTGAATAGCATGCTATTAAACAATTAATGGGTCAAAAATGAGACCAAGAAAGAAATCAAAAGGTTTCTGGAAACAAATGATAATAAACTCACAACAATCCAAAACTTATGGAACCTAGTGAAGGCAGTCTTCAGAGGGAAGTTCATAGTGATACAGGCCTACCTAAAAAAGGTAGAAACATTTCAAACAAACAACCTAACCCTATACCTACAAGAACTTGAGGAACAACAACAAACACAGCCCAGAGCAAGTAGAAGGAAGAGAATAACCAAGATCAGAGCAGAATTAAATGAAATGGAGAACAAAAGGACAATTCTAAGAATCAATGAACCCAGTAGCTGTTTCTTCCACAAGATAAACAAAATTAGCAAGCCTTTAAGCAGACTCATCAAGACATGAGCAGAAAGGGGCCAAATAAATGCTATCAGAAATGAAAGAGGAGAGATTACAACTGATACCACCGAAAGAAAAAGGATTGTATGAAATTACTATGAAGAACTAACTATATGTCAATAAATTTGAAAACTTAGGTGAAATGGACAAATTTCTAGAAAAATATAATCTTCCAAAACTAATGAAGAAGATGCAGAAAGCCCAAAAAGACCAATAACAGCTGACAAAATTGAAGCAGTAATCAAAAAATTCCCAACACACAAAAGCCCTGGACCAGATGGTTTCACAAGAAAATTCTAGAAAGCATTTAAGGAAGAGCTAACCTCTATACTTCACAGACTATTCAAAAAAATCCAAGATGGATGACTGCCAAACTCTTTTTAGGAAGTCAGCATCATCCTAATCCCAAAACCAGATAAAGACATAACAAACCAAGTTTTCAGGCCAATATTGCTTATAACCATAGATGATAAAATCCTCCAGAAATATTGGCAAACCACATCCAGCAATACATTAAAAAGATCATACACTATGATAAGTGTGATTCATCCTTGAAATGCAAGGATGGTACAATATTCATAAATCAATAAAAGTAGTACATCACATAAACAAAAGGAAAGACAAAAATCACATGATCATATCAATAGATGCAGAAAAAGCATTTGATAAGGTACAGTACACATTTATGATAAAACACTCAGCAAAGTGGGAATAGAGGCAGGATACATGAAAATCATAAAGGCCATGTATGAGAAACATATAGCTAACATCATACTCTATGGGCAAAAACTTAGACCTTTTCCACAAGACAAGGATGTTTGCTGTCACCACTGCTATTCAACACAGTATTGGAAGTCCTAGCCTCAACAATCAGACAAGAAGAAATAAAAGGCATACAAATTGGAAAGGATGAAGCAAAGCTGTCATTATTTGCAGATGATATGATAATGTACATAGAAAATGCTATAGAGTCCACCAAAAAGCTACCTGACCTAATAAGTGAATTTTACAAAACAGCAAGATACAAAGTCAATATCAAGTAAACAAAGGCTTTTTTGTATACCAACAATGAAATATCAGAAACAGAAATCAGGAAAAAAATCCCATTTTATATAGCAACAGAAAAAAATGAAGTGCCTAGGAATAAACCTAACCAAGGAGGTAAAAGACCTGTATTCAGAAAACTATACAACACCAAAGAAATCAAGGAAGACACAAACAAATGGAAGAATGTACCATGTTGATGGATTGGAAAAATTAACATAATCAAAATGGCCATACTACCCAAAGCAATTTATAGATTTAACATTATGCCTATTGAAGTAACAATGGCATATTTCACAGATATAAAACAAACATTTCAGAAATTTATATGGAATCATAAACAACCTCGAGTACCTGCAGCAATTTTGAGGATGAAGAGCAAATAGGAGGGATCACAATACCTGACATCAAATGTATTTCAAGGCCACTTACGAAAATAGGCTGATACTGGCCTAAGAACAGATGCATAGTCCAGTGGAACAGAATGGAGAGCCCAGAAATAAACCCAAGTCTCTATGGTAAATTAATGTTTGACAAAGGGAGCAGGAGCATAAAATACAGTAAAAATAGCCTCTTCAGCATGGTGTTGTGAGACCTGGAAAGCTACATGCTGAAAAATGAAACTTGATCATCAATTTACACCATTTCAAAAATAAATCCAAGGTGGATAAAAGACTTAAATGTAAGTCATGACACCTTAAAAGTCCTAGAGAAAAACATCAGCAGGAAAATCTCAGACATTCCACTCAGCAGTATTTACCGATATATTCCCTAGAGCAAAAGACATAAAGGAAAGAAAAAACAAATGGGATCTCATCAAGATAAGCTTCTGCATGGCTAAAGAAAGCAGCATTAAAATGAAAAGAGAAGCAACCCTGTGGGGAAATGTATTTCTCAATGATAGCTCAGACAAGGGTTTGATCTCCAAAACATATGGGGAACTCACGTGACTGCACTGCAGGAAGACAAACAATTCAATTAAAAATTGGTCAAAAGACTTAAATAGACACTTCTCTCCGGAGGACTTACAGAAGGTCCAGAGACACATGAAAATATGCTCAGCATCATTAGCCGTTAGAGAGATGCAAATTAAAACCACGATGAAATGCCAGTTCACACCAGTGAGAATGGTCCTCATTAACAAATCAACACACAAGTGTTGGAGAGGATGCGGAGAAAAGGGAACCCTAGTGCACTGTTAGTGGGAATACAGATTGGTGTAGCTACTGTGGAAAACAGTAAGGAATTTCCTCAGAAAACTAGAAATGGAACTGCCTTTTGAGCCAGCAATTTCAGTGCTGGCATTATACTCTAAGAATCTTGAAACACTAGTCCAAAAGAACCAGTGAACCCCAATGTTCATAGAAGCACAATTTACAATAGCCAAGTGCTGGAAGCAACCTAAGCACCCATCAGGAAATGAATGGATATAAAATCTATGACACATTTAGACAGTGGAATACTACATAGCAGAAAGAAAAAAGGAGCTCCTACCCTTTGTGACAGCATGGATGGAACTGGAGAGCATTATGCTCAGTGAAATAAGCCAGGTGGTGAAAGACAAATACCATATGATCTCACCTTTAAGTGGAACCTAATCAACAAAACAAACAAGCAAGAAAAATATAACCAGAGTCATTGAAATTAAGAACAATCTGACAGTAACCAGAGGGGAAGTGGAGAGGATAATAGGGGGAAGGGGGAAAGGTTTTCAGGAACAACTATAAAGGACACATGGACAAAATCAAGGGAGAGTGGAATCAGGGGCTGGAGTTGGGGATGACTAGGGTTGGGGGGAGTACTGGGAGGTAAATACAGATCACCGAACTTGAACAATAAAATAATTTTTAAAAAAGAACAAAATAAGTTTAACCAAGTTATTAGCACTAAATTGAAATCTATACATTTTTTATTGTTTTTCAAGCACAGATGTCTCCATTTTCCCCCCACCACACCCCCTCCCCACCCATCTCTACCTCCAACCCTCAATACTGCCCCTCCTTTGGCTTTGTTCATGTGTCTTTTATACATGTTCCTTGATGCTCACTCCCCTTATTAAGGTTGCCACATTGCCTGAAATGATTTTATATTAACATATATGACATTATAAAAATATTTTATTTTTAAAATGTACCACTCTAGTTTTCACTTCTCCTCCCACCTGTATAT
Organism: Anoura caudifer; assembly: GCA_004027475.1. NCBI lineage: Eukaryota > Metazoa > Chordata > Mammalia > Chiroptera > Phyllostomidae > Anoura > Anoura caudifer. The sequence continues at coordinate 56,334 of PVKU01007746.1, read as the reverse complement.
TTTCCAATAATTTAGAACCCAGGGAAGTAAGAGGGATATATCTGTAGAAGGGTATAGATTAAACAAGATTAAGAGAAAGTAAATTAACCTTTATTAACTTTGTTAACACCAATATATTGTTGCATTTAGTGTTCACAATATCCCTCTTAGTTATATTATCTGTTGATTTTTTATTCTATTTTGCTTTAATTAATGATACTGATTGTAATCAGTTGACTTACCTTAGTTTCTGTATTTGCTTTAGGTTGTCTGTCCCAGGCCAGGTACTTTAATTTATTTCATCTGTATCAAAAAGTAAAATTGAGTTGCCAATCATACCAGGTAGCCTCTTCTTTCTAAGGCATTTGCAGCTTGTCCCCATAATACTATCTCAGCATGCAAGTCTTGCAGCATTGTTACTATTTCAGTAACAATAAAACAGCTTAAAGAGATGTTCCAAAGGGCCATAAGTTTTGAAAGAAAAGTTCAGTGTAAACAATGAATTGTAATAGAATTTTTAACTTTATTGTTATTGATGACACTATTACAGATATTCCACTTTTCACCTCCTTTGCCTACCTCCACTCGACCCCCAACCTCCCCATCCTTCTCACCTTCACCACATTGTTGTCTGCATCTATAAATATATTTTTTGCTAATCCCTTCACTTTCACCCAATCACAATAGTTTTATATTTGCTCCCATTGAATAAGTAAACTTCAGACAATGTTTAAGATTTAGGCATGCCTGTGGAGTGGTATAGATTGATACCTCAAAATATGCTTGTTTGAGATATTGATTAAGCTCATTACTTTTGAGAAATGGTAAACTCAGAAAAAAAACTTTTGACCTTTCCTTCGATTGCCTAAAAGAATTTAGATAGAAGGTCTGCTCCCTTTTTAGATAAAGGAGATACCCTTATAGATAACTATAGTTTAATATGAAATACAGTGTCATAGACAGGGGGAACCAACAAGGCCCTTTCAATCAATCCTCTCTGTGTCTTGTTGTTAAAGATAGCCCATCAAACATTTGTTTACCAAATATTCGGTTTTCCAGATCCACTTGAATTGCCTTTCTGCCTTTTGAAGTCCCAAACCACAACCCTGCCTTTCTCATTAGCTCAAGATAGCATATAAGTCTCAACTACCTGATTTGTCTTTGGGTCCCATATTCTCATGGATCCCCCATATGTACATATGTAATAACTGGGTATTTTCTCATGTTAATCTATCTCATTTCAAGATTATTAGGCCCTTCAGGAGAACTTAAAATGATAGAATAAACATTATTTTTTATTGCTATACCTGCCAAGGTAGCCAGGAAAGAAACCAAAGCAAAGTAAGAGTAGTCACCATGTCAGATACCTCAGATCTCTGTTGTTGAGTTCTAGTGCAAGCAAAAGTGAAGAAAAAATTGTTTTCTTTCTAAATTTAGACTTGCAGGAGATAATATTTATGTAACTAAGACTGGATAATGAGAAGCTAAGAAAATTCCTTAGCAAGTGGACTAGGGAAACAGACTGCTGAACACAATGGCTGTTCCATAGGGTGGAAGGCCCCAGTACCTGGCAGGGGGCAAAACTGGGAAAAATTGGACCTTAACCCCCGGTTAACCTCTCCTCCCCTGGCCTTTCTTCCCTGGAGATAATATCTAGGCCTCAGTTTTATTTCAGCTTCAAGCCAAAAAATCAGGTGGTCAACTTCAGAATCAACTGAGATGACTAAAGACTCCCTGACTTTCCACTGACCAGAGGTGTTTATGACCCTGAGAAGACACATCTGGAGAACTGAAGAATATTTTGCTGAAACCTTCCCCTGAGATTGTCCCTAAGATTCCTGCCTACACGAAAGATTTAAAAACTTCAAAACAAGGGACCCAGGACACATGTGCTCAGCCTCTGGGGAACAGCCAGCAACATTCCCTTCTCTTTCTCCCCTCCTCCTCAATTTTTTCCTCACAGGCACATATCTCCTACACTCTATGGCAATGGACAGCTGGCAGCTTGTCCCAGGCTTATCCCCTGAACCCATCAGGCCTCTTTTCCCTGACTCCCCAGTGAGCTAAGGCAGTCTGGCCTAGCCTTTCCTGTTGCTTCCTTTATGATAAGGCTTTTTTTTTTTTCCACTCTTGGAAGTCCCTTTCTCTCCCTTGAGGACATAGTAATAAAACTTACTTGTGCAATTTCATCTTGGTGATCTGTAATTCTTTACTGCATTGGTGAGAAGAACCAAGCTCCAGTAACATCTTTTGTGGCCATGACTTGGATCACTGTATAGGGTGTCTCCTCCACCGCTATTTTCCTTTGAAGCCATGGATCTTTGATATTTTCACACTCTTTTATGTTGCCTGAGCCCTTTTTATGGTTGGATGGTAGGCATACCATTTTTGGTTGTGCTGAGGATATCTTGCTCCCTTCCTCTCAAGAAATTACTGAAGCCCTTGGGCATGGATTGAGCATTTAAAAGCCAAGAGGGCACATGCCACTAGAAAATTCCCATGACAGGAAAAGCTGGTCATGGATTGGGGAAGAGATACTAAGGCCCCCACCAGCTAAAAGCAAATGTCCATATAACAAGGAAAATTGTAAAAGCAATTACACTCCCACCCCTGTGGGGCTTCCCCTACTTCGGTTTAATTATTAAGAGGAGAAAGCAAGATTTTAACCATCAGCGGAAAACTCCAGCCTTTCTAGGCTCCTTTCGTCTAACCATGCCTTCTCATTCAATCAGCCTTGCACATTAGTCTTCATCTTCCCTTTTAGATCTAGCTTCTCTTCCTGCCTGTTGGCCACTTCATTTACATCTCTATGTTTACCCTGCAGGCAGGGCAGTTGTTTCATTTGCTCTCTGGCTGATTGATGGCCACATCCTTCCAGGTTGTTCATCTTTACTAGGTATTACTACACTGATGGCAACCCTAGCCCTCCCCCTCTTGCTTTTTTGAACATTGTTTATGCCACCACTGGCCAAAGGCTATCAATAGACAGCTCCTACTACTCTGTGGCCTGTTATGTCCCCACCTAAAGTTTCTCCATCACATTAAATCTAAGGTTTTTAGACTCTTTACCCACCTAACCCAAGCCCTGATTTCAATTCTTGTTTCTAATTGGGCTCAGCTTCACTGTGGCCATATTAATTGGAAAAAAGGGACTTTTTGCACATAAATCCTTAGAGGTTCCCTGCACAATTTTTGGAATCAAGTCTACTTTCTAAATTATCTTGAATAGGCAGACAAAATAGCACAAACCTGTCTTTTGTGTGCTTTTGAAAGACAGGGGACAAATTCAGGTTTGTAACCTTACCCTCTGATTTTCTTTTTAACCAAGAAAGAGATCCTCCTCCTTCTCAGACATGTCCTTTGTTTAATGCCCAAAGACCCACAAGATTAAGCCAGTCCAGACCATTGGTCCTGGAGGATTTCCCCTCATTCTGAAACTCACTGTTACTGGATTAGTCAATTTGGTTTAGGCCTACAGTTTTATCAGGACATGTGATTAATAACTCTAGCATGTAATGCTAGGCCCCAGCATTACAGCTTTTAGAAAAAATCCAGCTCAAAAGATTCCTCCAGCAAGCAGGCCAAATTCAATGGAACTTAAGTTTTCACCTCCACTATGCTCATACCTAGGCTCTACATGACTCTACTCTTCTTATTTTCCTTTTAGCCCTCTATAATTTCCTCTTCAGTCCTTGATTGAGCCTCTATGGTTGCCAACCCTGGTTGAGGTTTTTGGCTCCTAGAAGAACACAGAAACTACCAAAACTCTTCCTACAATTAGTAAGCAACCCTTCTGAAAAGGAAGGAGCAGTCTTGCCTCTGCATCTACTCTATCCACTACAGAGTTGTCCATTTTGGGTCCCAGGGTCTCAGGGCACTGAGGCTGAGATCCCCAGGTTTTGGGACACTGAGAGTTCAGTTCGGCTTCCAGATGGCATAACTAGGGTATAATATTTTATGGCCTAGAGAAATTTAATACTGATATAAATGAAGCAGAGTCCTGTGGTCTGGATAAATTATTTGATATTAAAATAAGCTTTAAATTTGATTAAAATATCTGAAAGTTATTATCATAAAAATGCATTGTTTTACAAAAAGCTTATGTTATGATCTTTTGGTTAAGTTTGTTTGACAACCTTCCCAAAATTTAAATTTTAAGGACAGAGAAATGACTTTGAGTTATTCCAGTGGGCCCCTGGAATGCCTCAAGGATTTGTTCTCTTTATAAAAGAGAAGTTTTTGAACTAATTAAGCCAATGTAATATGCTTGGAATTACATGAGAAGTTCTGCTAAGCAAAATAATAATAACTATGGGGCGGTGGGCTGGGATGGGAGTAAAAAACAGAAAACTGTACAAGAACAACAACTAAAATAAAATTAAAAATATATATATTATATTGAAAAAATAACTATGTTCTATATGTATACATATATTTTTATTAAGATGGATGATCTAGAGATTTTAACCTGCCTTAAGAAGAAACTTGCAAAAATTTAAAGCCAAGTTCAAACAGGAAACTCTCAGAGTTAACAGGTGTCCTCTCAGTGACACTGCACAAGACATGAGTGATGGTTCCTTGTGGGGATATTGAGCAGTGGTACTCCGGATGTTTGTAACCCACACATTGGGAATTTATGATTATTTCCAACACTCAATGCACATTTCCAGTAAGTTATATTCAGCATCTTAAAAGCTTTCATATTCTTTGGTCTGTATATATTAAGATTATATGTTGAATATAATAATATGGGCTTTGTGTTGTTTTTATGTCATTTCATAGTAATTAATATTTACCAAGAAATTGTTATTTTGGAATGCTATATCTTACAATAAACAGAATTCCTTATCAATTAACATTATAATCAAATCTATTACCATATCATGTTAAGTTTTGTCATTTTTATTTTTTTAAACATTTTATTTATTTATCTTTAGAAGGGAAGGGAAGGAGAGAGGGAGAGAGGGAGAGAAACATCAATGTATGGTTGTCTGTCATGCATCCCCCGCTGGGAACTGGCCCCCTGCTGTGAACTGGGCGCAACCCAGGCATGTAACCTGAATGGGAATCCAACCGTGATCCCTTGGTTCACAGGCCCACGCTCAATCCACTGAGGTACACCATCCAGGGCAGTTTTGTCATTTTTAGACAGTCATTGTTTTGCTCTAATGCATTTGCAAATATATTGCATGTTTGAATTCGTATGACTGTGCCAAAAGGTTGCTAATTTTAAATCTTTTTGTTTTCCAGATATAAGGAAACTATTTTCTCTAGAACAACTTGTAAATCATACCCTTATAAACAATATTGAAGCATTTACAATAATCTCCCTACCTAATCCCTCCAGAATTTGGCAACTCTTAATGAGTGAGTTTTTCATGGTAATATGAGTTTTTCATGGTGAGTGTTTCATGGTAACAAATCTTTTTGTTTTCATGGTAATATGTTTGTTTGCATAAATCCATCAAGAATCTTTTCTCTCAACCTGGCTGGTATGGCTTAGTGGATTGAGTACTGGCCCGTATGCTTAAATGTTGCCAGTTTGGCTCCCAGTCAGGATACCCGCCTGGGTTGTCGGTCAGGTCCTTGGTTGAGGGGCATCTGAGAGGCAACCAATTGATGTTTCTCTCTCTTTCTTTCTCTCTCCCTTCCCCCTCTCTAAAAATAAATAAGTGAAATCTAAAAAAAAAAAAAGAATCTGTTCTCTTTATAATAGGACCAGTTTCTAATTGTGGTTTTATTAACCAAGTATTTGGAATGTCATGATCAAAAAAATACATACCTGGGCTCTTGGTGTCATCAGAAAGCCTGAAAGAATGGAGATTGACTTTTGAAGCTAATAAAAGCCCACTATGGAAATTGCCTGGTGCCTTGCTTGGCCACATGGTTCATAGCACTCTTTTTAGGTAAGTAACCAAGGTTACATTCCTGAAAGATGGCAAGGAAGGAACCTCAAGACATTTTGGGGAACACAAGAACTTGAGAAATTCACATAAACCTATAGGCATTGTAGGCAAAGCCAGGTGGAAACTGTGTAGCTTGGCTTCTTTGGGCTCAGAGGCTGACTAAAGCTCGATCTAAAGATCGCATGAGGAATTCCAGCAAAGTAGATTTAAAAGAGCTTATATGATCAATTACTATTCTTGTGCTTATGCAAATAATTGGGTGAAATTGAAACTAGACTTAATGCAGTCCATTTGATAAAATGAGGGTGATTTTAGGGAGAGAAATTGCATTTCAATGAAAATCACAATGTCCAATTGAAAATATTGGACTCTAGTCAAACTTATTTTTCATATACATACTGAATTGGATCCTGAATTTTTCTAGTTTTCTTTCAAGCTAATGTTTGTACTTACTTCCTTTCATCCTTTAACTTGAAATTATTAAGAACTACTGATGCAGTATAAGCTGGACAGAATTTACCTGACCATCTGATATCACCAAACATATTTAATCTACAGATAAAGAGGATCTGTCAGATTGTCACTGATTAATTTTATTCCAGCCAAAGATTTGTATTTGGAAGTCTTTTCAACTGACAGTCTTGCAGACTCATAAACTAATTCACGGTTTGCTGTGTTCTTTCTGCTTTCATAGAGTATATACTATAATCTTATTTACCTGATTTCATTTAACAAAGTATAGGCCACATTTTAGAAGCCCATCTGCATTTCTACCTCCTGAAATGAGATTCAACAGTTTCGCTGAATTGACTTGTTGTCAGGACTAAATTGTCGAGGTAGACACCACAATTTCACATAGCAATGATGAAGCTTTTGGATTCCAGCCTATCCCTACTTTGGAAGAATCAGCTAAAAGCCTCTCTGTTCCAGTGTCAAATCCCACTCGTCTCTTTTAGATCAGACAGAAACAGACTTTCACACCCTATACAAGCAGAAACCACACTTGTCGGAAGGAAGCAGTAAATGAAAAGAAAAACTCCATCTGACCTCATTACCCCTAAAACATTTAGGGGTGGAAGTCTCTAAGGAGAAGATGAGACAGAACAGGTAGAAGCTTGTAAAATTTCTTGGCAAGTGAAATAGGGAAACTTAAGACAGGTAGCTGAACACAATGACTAAGCAATTTGCAGCCAGATGAGATTGGTCACTAGAGTGGAAGAACCCAGTACCAGGCAGGGGGCAAAAATGGGAAATAAGAGCTTTACCCCCCTGGGTAACTGCTCCTCCTCTTTTCTTTCCCCCTTGGATATAATATCTAGGCCTCAGTTTTATTTCATCACCAGGCCCAGAAATGCAGCATAACCAGGTAGGCAACTCCAGAACCAATTGAGATGACTAAAACCCCCCTGGCCCGCTACTGACTAATCAGAGGAGACAATGACTCTGAAAGGTCACACCTGGAGAACTTATTAATATTCTGTTGAAACTCTCCCTTGATGCCTCTACTAAGATTCCTGCCTGTAAATAGAGAAAAAAACCTCAAGATGAAGGACCCAGCACACATGTGCTGTCCTTCTCGGGAGCAGCCTGTGACATTACCTTTTCTTCCCCCACTCCATTCCTTTCCTCACACTCACATGTTTCCTAAAATCTATGGCAATGGGCAGCTGGCAGCTAGTCCAAGGCTTATCCCCTGGACCCATTCCTAAAGCTACTTTTCTCTGACTTCCTAGTGAGTTAAGGTATCCCAGCTTATGCTTTCCTATTGCTTCTTTTATGATAAGCCTTTCTAGCCACTCTTGGCAGGCCCATTCTTTCCCTTGAGGACATACTAATAAAAGTCTTACTTCTTACTCATCCAGTTTTGTCTCATTGATCTGTAATTCTTTGCTGCATCAGTGAGAGAAACTGAACTCCAGTAACACAACTAGTTACTTGGTCTTAACAACCCTCGGTTATTTGGTATGGGTACTTATGGGTTTTATTAGTTCTTTTCTTCCCAGATGAGAAAAATAGGGCTCCTCAGTGTTCTCATGTTCCACCAGCTGGAGGACGCATATGCACCTGGTAGGAAACCAAGTTGCTGTGCATATGAGATAGAATCTAAAAATATAAATGAGCATGTGTCTTGGTAATTGACCTTATTCTGTTCAAAAGACATGAAAACACATGATACCCTGTGTTTTGGAAAGGCTGTTTGATAACAAATGCATCCTTTGTACTCTCTTGTGGATTCTTCTTGCTTCCTTGGTTAAGTAAAATAATTAAGTAAATTAAATAAAAAACTTGGTTAGATCAAATAAGGATAAAGATGCTTCTTGGTTTGAGTCACTATTGAGACTAATGAATCCTATCATCAATGATGAACAGTGGATCCATTGTGTTGGAAAAACTAAGTTGGAAACATTTTAGAGAGCTCTCATCTGAATGGATATTTTATTAATATCTATCAAAAGATCAAGTTTAAAAAATGGATGCAGCCCTTGCTGGTGTGGCACAGTGGACTGAGTGCCAGCTTATGAACCAAAAGGTCGCTGGATTGGTTCCCAGTCAGGGCACATGCCTAGGCTGCAGGTCAGGTCCTGGGTAGGGGGTTCCTGAGAGGCAACCACACATTGATGTTTCTCTCCCTCTCTTCTTCCCTTCCCCTCTCTCTAAAAATAAATAAATAAGATAGCTTTTAAAAAGTGGATACAATGATATATACCAACTAACTTTAAGAACTCCCTTAATGTTTTTTTTTTAAAAATAAGCCCTTTGGGAAACCTTATCAAATTTTCTGTCTCAGTTCCCCTCACGGGCCTTATAGACCATACTAAAAATATTATGTTAAATAACCTGAGACTGGTAAGAGGCAAAGAGGAGCATCATAGGACTCTTCCCAATGAGAAAAATTTTAAGTGTTGTTAAGAAAAGTGAATAAAAAGGGAATATGCTATAAATCTGACAAATTTAGTGTCCTAAAGTAACCTCACAGGATGATCTAATCATACATTTCTAACCAGACAGGTCATAGTTTGCAGTCACTCCCCAGGTCTATAAAAGGTTTATCTTTGCCTTAAGCAAAGCCCTATCCACTGATCTTGTGCATCTAGGTCAACATACCTTTGAAATGTCATTATTAATCCTCTTTTCAAGACCCCTTAGAACCACACTGAACAGAGCACATAATCTTGTTAACTATCCTACAATCCAATCATAGATATTTCCCAGTATTGCTTTCTTCCACCTTCCTGTAATCTCCCATGTGTTCCCTCTTTCATTCCAAATGTATAAAAGGAACTTCAAAACTATCATTCTCTGGAACATTTGAGATCTTGCTTCCATATATGACATTAGTTTGTTTCAAATAAATTTTATTTAAAAGCTCTATCTTTTAATTCAATTAATTAGAGTGACTTTGGTTTCTAAAACCATACAGGTTTCACATGTACAGCTCAGTAAAACATGACCTGTAGACTACATGATGTACCCACAACCCAAAACAAAGTTTCTTTCTGTCCCCATTTTCACCCCTTTTGTTCACCTCCACCTCCACCCACATCCTTTCCCTCCAGCTATTACCACACTGTTGTCTGTTTCTATGAGCTATGCATATATGTTTTTTGGCTCATACCTTTACCTTCCTTTGTGCAGTCCACTTTCTTCCTTCCCCTCTGATAGTTATCAATCTGCTCCATGTATTCATGCCTCTATTTTACTGTATTTTCAGACCATAAGATGCACTTAGGTTTTAGAGGAGGAAAATAGAAAAAAAAATGAAGCAAAACATGTGGTAAAATATTTAATAAGATAAATAACATTATATTTTACCAATGTAAGTGTAAACAGAACTCAAAAGCAGCATTAACAACCATTATTCCTCCCAAATGTGGGGGGGGGATGCATCTTATAGTTCAAAAATACGGTATTTTTGTTCATCAGTTTATTTTGTTGATTAGATCCCACATAAAAATCATATGGTATTTCTCTTTCTCGGACTGGCTTATTTCAAGTAGCATAACGATCTCCAGGTCCACCCATGCTGTTGCAAAAGGTAAGGTTTTCTTTTTTTATGGCCTCATAGTATTTCATTATGTAAATGTACCCCAGCCTTTTAATCCACTTATCTGGTGCACAACTGGGATGATTCCAAATGTTAGAATTGTACATAATGTTGCCATAAGCATAAGGGGGTATATATTCTTTCAAAATAATGTTTTGGGATTCTTATGATATACTCCCAGAAGTGTGACTGCTGAGTCAAAAGGCAGTCTATTTTTAATATTTTGAGGAAGTGCCATGCTGTTTTCCACAGTGGCTGCACATATCTGCATTCCCACCAATGGTGCAAAAGGGTTCCCCTTTCTCCATATCCTCACCCACACTTGTTTGTTGATTTATTGATTATAGCCATTCTGACATGTATGAGGTGTTATCTTATTGTGGTTACACTTCTCTGATGATTAGTGATGTTGAACATTTCATACATCTATTGGAAATCTGTATGTCCTCTTTGGAGGACTGTTTATTCAGTTCCTTTTCCCACTTTGTAATTGAATTCTTTGTTGTTGTTGAATTATATGAATTCTTCATAAATTTTGGTGTATCATTGGCAAATATGTTCTCTCATACAGCGGGGTCATTTTTCATTTTGTTGATTGCTTCTTTTGCTTTTAAAAAGTTTTTTAAGTTTGATGTAATGTCATTTGTTTATTTTTAATTTGTTTCCTTTCCCCAAGGAGCTATATTGGTGAAAACATTGCTGCAAGTGGTATCTGAGATTTGACTGCCTATGTTTTCTTCTAGGATTTTTCTGATTTTGTCACTAACATTTAAGTCTTTTATCTATTTTGAGTTTATTATTATCTATGATGTAAATTGTTGGTCTAGTTTCACTTTTTTGCATGTACTTGTCCAATTTTCCCAAAACCATTTATCAATGATACAGTCTTTACTGCCCTGCATGTTCTTGCTTCCTTTGTCAAATATATATTAACCATAAAATCATGGGTTTATTTCTGGGTTCTTTGCTCTGTTCCATTTATCCATCTGCCTATTCTATGCCAGTACAATGATCCTCAAATAGCCCCAACAAACTATAGCAAGAACAAAATTGGAGGTATTACAATACCTATGCACCCCAATTTTCATAGCAGCACAATTTACAATAGCCAAGTGCTGGAAGCAACCTAGGTGTCCATCAGTAAATGAATGTATAAAAAAACTATGGTACATTTCCACAATGGACTTCTATGCAGCAGAAAGAAAAAAGGAGCTCCTACCCTTTGCGACAGTGTGGATGGAACTGGAAAGCACTATGCTAAGTGAAATAAGCCAGGTGGTAAAAGACAAATACTATATGATCTCACCTTTAACAGGAACCTAAACAACATGACAAACAAACAAGCAGAATATAACCAAAGATATTGAAATAGAGAACAGGCTGACAGTGACCAGAGGGGAGAAGGGAGAGAATTTCAGGGGAAAGGGGGAAGCATTTACAGGAACAAGAATGAAGGACACATGGACAAAAACTAGAGGGGGTGGAAATAGGAGGGAGGTGGGGAGGGCTGGTGGGCTGGGATGGGAGTACAGGACAGAGAACTGTACTTGGACAACAAAGTAAAATTAAAAAAGAAAAAACACCTGATATGAAACTACACTGCAAGGCCTATAAGTTTTGATGTTTCTGACATTGATATTTACTTGGCATTGTTCTCAGCATTTTGAAGAAATCTATCTACCCAGGACCATCCTGTAAATCCAGACCCAATGCTAAGTGTCAACAGGGGACAATTTTGCCCTCCTATCTCCCCTCTTTATATTTGCCAAATTTGGTTGTTTTTTTCTCTTAGAATCCCAGGGCTCCCTGCTTTAGATACCTGGTCCTGAATTTATCTGAGCTGTTTTTAGTAAATCTTCAAGGTGGTTAAGGGTTGAGATAACTCAGGGAAAAAGGAAGAAAAATCAATAACAACTTTTAATTTTGGCTTTATTTTTCAATCTATTACTGTGAGCACTAAAATCTTTTCTGGTTAAATGAGGGACTGAATTCCCTTTAGCTCCAAAAGAGAAAGGACACATGTTTTCCCACCCCAAATATTGGATATTCCTATGTGGTTAAGAATGTTCATTAGATTACCTGAGAAAAGAATTTCCTCTAGGGTATGAAGCAATCCAGGGTTATCTAAAATATTTGGCTCTTCCAGAGATGTGCATGAAAGGATGGTTTTTCATAGAAGTTTATACACTCTACAGATCTCAAAAGAAAACTAAAATTAACATGGAAAATTTGACCTCTGAGGCTGAAAAACCCCACAAAAAACTGCCTTCCATTAATATTCCTATAGGAAAATAGCTGAGATGAGGAAACTTTGATACTTCTAAATCTTTTATGCACATGATTTTAAAAAGGTTGTCTATAAAATTAGGCAGAATGAATAGAATGCATATATAATTGGTTTCTCAAAGTTTCAGAATAAGAGGATTTACATAAATCGATCAGCCTATGATGTCTTGTAGGTGCCAAATATTTTTTGAGATATTAAAAACCATTGCTCATATTTTAAAATAAGGAAGGTCAATTTGAACTTAACTTTTCATGGAACGGTGCAAATTATCTTCTTATTCCATCTACCAAAACAAATATGTATCTAACTTTTCTTTATAAACTAGTAAGTTTTTTTTCCTCATGGCTATCAAGTGCATGTTGGTGTCTGTCTATGTGTGTCTATATTTGTGTGTTGTAAATTGGAGATAATTTCTTACCTTTAGATAGTATTGTTAAAATTAATATATTAAATCAGAAATATGGAAATTAACTCAAATATTTTTCAAGCTCATATGATCTAAGATTAATCCTCAATAAATAAAAGATTGTTTAAGTGTGTTGGTTTATGTAAAACAGACATGTCTATTTTATCTGTGTTTACCAAAAAATTTTAATTATATAGAAAACAAACTCATACTATAATAGGATTACCTACTTTCAGCTTTTGGAAATAGAGAAAATAAAGGTAAAATTGGATCTGTTAATAAACATGTTTTATTTTTATTTTTAGGAAACATGTTTCCAAAATTATGAAATGTATTTGCCAGTAAAAGTGCTTAGGTTCTTAGAGGTTAAAAAATATCTTCATAAATTTGACTTCCTAGTTTTCATTAGAAATAAAGGTTATAAGTGCTAAAAATCTCAATAAATGTGTATATAATTTTTTCAGTTTTCCAGAAGGCACCTGGAAAGCCTCAAAAGTTTTGTTTTCTCTCATTTCAAAAGAGAATTTTTAAACTAATTATGCGTACATGGAATGTTAAATTGCATGGGAAGTATTGTGAACAGGAGATGAAAAAATGTGTAGTGTACACTGTACATGTAAACAATGGTTGTAAATTAAACATATAGTTTGGACTATGGGAAACCCCTGATGGCTGCTTGGTTCTTGAAGCCTCTGTGGCAAGCTCCATTTTTATTTTTATTTTCTTTTATTACTTCATGCTTCATAGTGACTTAAGCTGGACTTAGGCTAAATAAAGAAACGTTTTAAAGAATATTTATTGATTAAGCTATTACAGTTGTCCATTTTTTTCTCCCTTTCATTTCCCTTTGCCCTGCACTCCACCTCCCTCCAGCACCCATCCGCTTACTTCATGTCCATGGTTCATACATAGAAGTTCTTTGGCTTCTCCATTTCCTATACTATTCTTAACCTCCCCCTGTCCATTTTGTGCCTACCAATTATGCTTTTTATTCCCTGTACCTTTGCCTCCACACTCTCTGACCCCATCCCTGCTGATAATTCTTCTTGGGATCTCCATTTCTGTGACTCAGTTCCTGTTCTGTTTATTTAGTGTTTTTTTTTAGGTTCATTTGTTGATAGTTGTGTTTGTTGTCATTTTACTGTTCATTGTTTTTGATCTTCTATTTGTTAGATAAGTCCATTTAACATTTCATATCATAAGGAATTAGTGATGATGAATTCCTTTAACTTGACCTTATCTAGGAATCACTTTATCTGCCCTTCCATTCCAAATGATAGCCTTGGTGGATAGAATTATCTTGGATGTAGGTACTTGCTTTTCATGACTTAGAATACTTCTTTCTAGCTCCTTCTTGCATGCAAGGTTTCTTTTGAGAAGTCAGCTGATAGGTTTATGGGAACTCCTTTGTAGGTAACTTTCTCCTTTTCTCTTGCTGTTTTTAAGATTATCTCCTTATGTTTAATCTTGGGTAATTTAATTATGATGAGTCTTGATGTGTTTCTCCTGGGATCCAACTTCTTTGGCACACCTTGTGCTTCCTGAACTTGCATGTCTAGTTCCTTCACCTCCTTGGGAAAGCATTCCTTCATTATTTTTTCAAATAAGTTTTCCATTTCTTGCATTTCCTCTTCTCCTTCTGGCACCCCTATGATTCAGATGTTGGAGTGTTTCAAATTGTCCCAGAGGTTGCTAAACCTCTCCTTGTGTTTATTTGGTTTGTTTGTTTATATTCAACTCTTGTTTCTTCATTCTGTTCTGGTTGAATGTTTATTTCTTCCTTTTCTTGCCTCTTTTTTTTTTTTTTTCCAAATCATTGATTTGAGTCCTGGTTTCCTTTCCTTTCCTTCACTGTTGGTTCCCTGTATATTTTTCTTTATTTCACTTTGTATAACCTTCACTTCTTCCATTATTTTTCAACTGTACTTAGTTATTTCTATGAACATTCTGATTACCAGTGTTTTGAACTCTGTATCTGATAGTTTGTCTATCTCTTTGTCAATTAGTTCTTTTTCTGGAGTTTTGATCTGTTCTTTCATTTGGGCCGTATTTCTTTGTCTTGATGCACCTGTTGCATTGCAAGGGACAGAGCCTTATGTATTTGTCAAGGTAGGGAAATCCACTTTGCTGAGTTGTGGCACTGTATGCGGGGGAGAAGTCAGAGAGGCATGAATGCTGCTTACTCAGCTCTTGCCCTGCTTTCAGTAACTTCCCTCGCTTCCCCCAAGTGGTTTGTGCCATTTGAAGTACTACCCTGGTGCAGATTCCCAGGTGGGTGGGAATGTGTAGATTCCAGGATTCTGTGGGCTCCGCTACTGGACTCTCCTGTGGGACTGGGAGTTTCTCTGGCCTTTGCAACCCCCACAAATTTTCACAGCGAAAGCTTTTGAAGCTTTAGTTTTCTGTTCGGGAGCCTTGTGTTGTACTGTTTGTCTCATTCCCCAGTTGTTCCTCCCAGCTTATCCTCATGTGAATGTGGGATCACCAAGTCCACCACCCACTGCCTTGCCATGCGTCCTCTCTGCCCCAGCTTCCTATCTCAACCCCTCCTACCAGTCTGGATGAATGTTTCTTCTTGAACTCTGGTTGTCAGATTTCCATATAGTTTTATTTCCTAGCAGTTATGGTTGATTTTGTTTTTAAATTGGTTGTTGTCCTTTTGGTTGTGTGAGGAAGTGAAGCATATCTACCTATGCCTCCACCTTGGCTGGAAACCAGAATTAAGTTTGTAAAGAAATTTGTAAGCTGACTTTATTGACAAAATCCATCTTATACTATAGCCAAATATGTATAAAACCACTTCAAGAAAAGGCTAAATTGTCATTTATTTCACAGTGTGTCCCAGGGGACATAGACTTTAAAGATCATTGTCTGTCACCTGGAAATTTTGTTTATTGAAAAGGACATAAAAGGCACTCTTCTACCTCATTGGAAGGGACCTTATCAGGCCCCTAACCACAAATGGACATCTTCTCTAGTCTCTGACACTTGTCTCCACCTATAGTGAGCACCAAAGACTCCTCAAGGATAAGAAGTCCCTGAATTTACAGGCAAACAGCTATTCTAAGCCTAAGACAAGGCCTCTATACATACAGATTGATGTTGAACTTAGAATGTGTTTGATTATTTTTATCTGTCTGATAATAGTGCTTACCATAATAGTAATAGTTATACTTGTTCTTTGGGAGTTTTGTATGTAATATTATTGTTAATAGTTACTGAAAATGTGTAAGTTTTAATATTCTTTTTATGGCTAAAATAAATGTTAATCTACATTCATAATACAGAAAAATGAAGGCTTCAAAATTGGATTGTGATAATTCATAGAACAGAGAACATCCATGTGTGTTTCACAAGGCAAGGGATAAAACCAGCTTCATTTTATTTACCTGCTCTTCCCTTTTCAGAAATTTTGGCTTCAAGTCAACATCCCAAGGTTATGGTTAGGCTGTCTCCTTAATGGTCCACCATTACAAAATGATGACATTTATATAGAGGTTTCCTTGGAATGCACCTTCTTAGTGTTGCACACCATCCTATCCAACTAAAAGCCTGGTCATTAATGCCTCCTCATATTTATTTATAACCAAAAGTGGAATTGTAAATGAAGAAGAAATGTGTAATAAATTTGGTAAGTTCAGTGACCAAAAGTAACTCTATAAGATGATATGATTATAAATTCCTAACTGGGCAGCTCATGGTGGATGGCCAAAACCGGGCCAATAAAATACTTTTCTTTGCCTTAAGCAATGCTCTTCCCAGCATTTTTATGCATCTAAGTTAACACGCCTTTGAAGCTGAAGGTAATCCTCTTTCCAGACCTCAAGGAGCCATGACCATCTTCTAAGGAGCACATAATCTTGTTAACTATCTTGTAATTCAATTATAAATATTTCCCAGTCTGGCTTTCTCCCACTTTTATGTAACCTTCCCCAATGTTTTCTCCTTAATTCTGAATGTACAAAATGAACTGAAAAATGGTCATACTCTAGAGCATTTGGGATTTTTCTTCCCAGTATGTCATGAGTTTGGTTGAAATAAACTCATAAAAATTCTCTACAGGTTTGGATGTTTTTGCTGTTGACAGAAATAAGGTAAAGAAAACAAATCTTAACAGAGATGCCAGAAAGGAAACAGAAATGGGTGAGTCACAGGACTATCTTAGCAGGGTGGAATTCTTTAGATGGTTATTAAAACATAATAAAGAAAACCGACATTGATGGGGTTAAAACAAAAGCTTCAACAGAGCAATACCAAAGACTGGGTGGGTAAAGCAACTTTCTATTGGTCTTGCAATAGAATATTAAAAACCCCAAACAATTCTGCTATATTTACGTCAGTTTGGAGAAATTCAATAAGCTAAAGAGCAGAAATTTCAGTGAGAACCTGACTAACCATTGCTTAGAGAATAAGTTAGTCTGGTTAATGAAGTTAAAGATTGCCAAAAAGGCAAGGATTTTAATTCTCAGACATCATGGTCTGCATGTTGGGCTTCACAAAAATAAAAAAAAGAAACTAGATCATCTTCTCACACAACACAGAAATATACTTAAGTAGCTTAAAGACTTAAATTTTAGACTTGAAACCATAGACCATAAAATCTTGGACATTTATCTTTGAAATATTTTTTTGATATATCTCCTTGAACAAGGGAAACAAAAGAAAAAAAATAAACAAATGAGACTACAACAAACTAAAAAGTTTTCACACAGCAAAGGAAACTATCAATAAAATGAAAAGACAAACTACTGAATGGAAGATATTCGCCAATGATCCATCTGATAAGATAAGCCCAAATTTATAAAGAACTCAGACAACTTAACACCAGAAAACCAGACAACCCAATTAAAAAATCTGCAGAAGACCTGAATAGATATTTCTCCAAGAAAGATATACAGATGTCCAACAGACATATGAAAAGTTTCTCAACTTCACTATCCATCAGAGAGATGCAAATCAAAACCAAAATGATACACTACCTCACACCTGTCAGAATGAAAGCAACACAGGTGCCCATAAGTAGATTAGTCAATAAAAAAGGAGTGGTACATTTACACAATAGAATACTACTGAAGCATAAGAAAAAAGAAAATCTTACCTTTCACAAGAGCACAGATGGACCTAGAGGATATTAAAATAAGTAAAATGAGCTAGCAAGAGAAATAGAAACAGACTCAAATGCAGAAAACCAACTGACAACTATTGGAGGAGAGGTGGCTTCAGGAGTTTGGTGAAAATGTTAAAGGGATTAAGTGTTACAAATTGATAGTTGCAGAATAGCCACAGAGATGAAGAGGGCAGCATAAATAATATAGTCTACAAAGTTGAGATAATGAGGTATGGAGCTGGTGGATACAGGGGGACAATTCTGTAGAGTGCATGTTTTTTCTGCCACTTTGCTATACATCTGAAACTGGTGAAAAATGGCATTGAATGTAAACTGTGGTTGAAAAACAAACAAATGAACACTTTATTTTTTACATCTTTACTTTTTTCATATGTTTACTGTTGTTCAAATGCAATTGTCTCCATTTTCACCCCACCACTCCCCCCACCCCAGATACCCCCACTTCCTACCTTTGATGCTATCCCCCTTTGGGGATATCCCCCTTTTGTCATGTGTCCTTTATACATGTTCCTGAAAACCCTTCCCCCTTTTCCCCCCATTATCCCCTCCTACCTCCCCTCTGGTTACTGTCAGTTTGTTCTTAAATTCAATGTCTCTGATTATATTTTGCTTGCTTGTTTAAGAAATGAACATTTTTTAAAAAGGCAAGGATCCCTTGACTTGATACCTCACTGGATAAACAAAACATTTTGCACAAGAGTGGATAAAATGATCAGGGGATAAGTAAGAGAAGTTTCCTTGATACAGGCATCCAACAGAATATGGTACATACTGAATTCCTGACATAGGCTATGGTTAGATAAAGAGATCATATTTTATAATGGTGAATAGGATTATGAAAATTAAAATGTTTAAGCAGGTGTTACATAAAGAAGTTATGACAAATTGGCTTGAATATTTCAGGAAAATGGATATTATATCTGCCTGGGACCACATCCACAACCCAGTATTGTAAAACCAAAACCTGCTGGAAAAAGCATACTGGAAATTCTACTTAGGAATGAAAGAGTCGATAAAATGAAGGTAAAAGGTTATAAGAGAGTTGATATATTTAAACAGGATTCTTATGAAGTCATTGCGTATCATTCAGGTGATTTTCTCAATTATTTATTGTTGTTCAGTTACAGTTGTCTCCATTTTCCACCCACCAATACCCCTCATCCAAACCAAATGCACCTCCCTCCCTTGCTTCCACCCTCTTCCTTGGTTTTGCCCACCTGTCCTTGATATTAGATCCTGAAAATCCTTCCCCCATCTTCTTCCCCCTCCTTTCAAGCAATTGTTCTACTGCTCTTAATTTCAATGTCTCTGGTTATATTTTGTTTGCTTTTCTTCTTTTGCTGATTATGTTCTCATTAAAGGTAAGATCATATGGTATTTGCGCTGACCACCTGGTTTATTTCACTTAACATCATGCTCTCCAGTTCCATCCATGCTGTAGCACAGGGTAGGAGTTCTTTCTGTTTTACTGCTGTGCATAATTCCATTGTGCAAATGTAACAGTTTTTTGATCCACTCGTTTGCTGATAGGCATTTAGGTTGATTCCAGCACTTGGCTATTGTAAATTGTGCTACTGTGAACATTGGGGTGCATAGTTCTTTTGGATTGGTGTTTCAGGAGTCCTAGGATAAAATGGCAGCAGTGGGATTGCTGGGTCAAAAGGCAGTTCCATTTTTACTTTTGTGAGGAAATTCCATATTGTTTTCCACAGTGGCTGCTCCAGTCTGCAATCCCATCAACAGTGCACTAGGGTTCCCTTCTGTCCACATCCTCTCCAACACTTGTTTGTTGCTTTTTTTATGATGGCCATTCTGACTGGTGTGAAGTGTTATCTTTTTGTGGTTTTAATTTGCATCTCTCTGATGACTAGTGATGCTGAGCTTCTTTTCATGTGTCTCTGGAACCATTGCGTATCCCCTTTGGAGAAGTGTCTAAGTCCTTTGCCCATTTTTTAATTTGTTTGTTGTCTTCTTAGAGAGGAGTCATGTGAGTTCTTTATGTATTTTGGAGATCAAACCCTTATCTGAGGTATCATTGGTAAATATCATTTCCCTACACAGTCAGTTCTCTTTTTATTTTAATACTGTTTTCTTTAGCCGTGCAGAAGCTTTCTATTTTGATGAGATCCCATTTTTTATTCTTTCCTTTATGTCTCTTGCTTTAAGGAAAATATCAGTAAAAATGTTGCTGTGTGAAATATCTGAGATTTCCCTGTCTATATTCTCCTCTAGGACTATAATGGTGTCATGGCTTATATTTAAATCTTTTATCCACCTTGAATTTATTTTTGTGCATGGTGTAAGTTGGTGCTTGACTTTCAATTTTTGCATGTAGCTGCCCAGCTCTCACAACACCATTTGTTGAAGAGTCTACTCCATTTTATGTTGCTTCCCCCTTTGTCAAATATTTATTGACCATAGAGACTTGGGTTTATTTCTGGGCTCTCTATTCTGTTCCATTGGTCTATGTGTCTGTTCTCATGCCAGTACCAGGCTGTTTTGATTACAGTGGCCTTGTAATACAGTTTGGTGTCAGGAATTTTGATCCCTCCTGCTTTGCTCTTCTTTCTCAAAATTCCTGCAGCTATTTGGGGTCATTTATGGTTCCATATAAATTTTTGAAATGTTTGTTCTATATCTGTGAAATGTGCAATTGGCACTTTAATAGGTTTTGCATTGAATATGTGAATTGCTTTGGGTAGTATGGATATTTTAATGATGTTACTTGTTCTAATCCATGCACATGGTATATGTTTCCTTTTGCTTGTGTCTTCCTTGATTTCTTTCTTCAGTGTTGTGTACTTTTCTGAGTATAGGTCTTTTACCTCCTTGGTTAGGATCATTCCTAGGTATTTTATTTTTCTTTTTGCTATATTGAATGGGATTTTTTCTTGATTTCTGCTTCTGATGTTTCATTGTTGGCATACAAAAATGCCATAGATTTCTTGATATTGACTTTGTATCCCACTGTTTTGCCAAATTCATTTACAAGGCCGAGCAGTTTTTTTGCAGTCTATAGGATTTTCTATGTACACTATCATGCCATCTATAAACAGTGACAGTTTTGTTTGCTCTTTTCCGATTTGGATGCCTTTTATTTCCTTTTCTTGTCTTATCACTGGGGCTAAAACTTCCAATACTATGTTTTATAGAAGTGGTGAAAGTGGACAGTCTTGTGTTGTTCCTGATCTTAGTGGAAAATATTTTAGTTTTTGCCCATTGAGTATGATGTTGGCTGTAGGTCTCTCATATATGGCCTTTATTAGGTTGAGAAATGTTTCCTCCATTCCCACTTTGCTGACAGTTTTCATCATAAATGGGTGCTGCTCCTTATCAAATGTTTTTTTCTACATCTATTGATATGATCATGTGAGTTTTGTCTTTGCTTTTGTTTATGTGATATATTACATTTATTAATTTGTGAATATTTTACCATGCTTGAATTCCTGGAATGAATCCCAATTGATCATTGTATATGCTATTTTTAATGTATTATTGGATGTTGCTTGCAATATTTTGTTGAGGATTTTACTGTCTGTGTTCATTAACAACATTGGCCTGAAGTTTTTTTTTCTTTGTTGTGTCTTTATCTGTTTTGGGAATTATGATGATGCTGGCTTCATAAAAAGAGTTTGCGAGTCTTCCAACATTTTGGATTTTTTGGAATAGTCTGTGAAGAATAAGAGTTAGCTCTTCCTTAAATGCTTTGTAGAATTCTCCTGTGAAAACATCCAGTCCAAGAATTTTGTGTCTCAGGAGTTTTTTGATTACTGCTTCAACTTCATCTGTTTTTATTGGTCTCTTCAGGATTCCTGGTTCTTCTTCATTGAGTTTTGGAACATTCTACTTTTCCAGACATTTGTCCATTTCACCTAGATATTTAATTTTTTTAGCATTCAGTTCTTCATAATGATTTCTTACAACATTGTATTTCTGTGATATCAGTTGTAATCTCCCTTCTTTCATTTCTGTTGTGTTTATTTGGGTTCTCTCTCTCTCTCTCTCTCTCTCTCTCTCTCTCTCTCTCTCTCTCTCTCTCTCTCTCTTTTTGATGAGTCTGCTTAAATATTTGTTGATTTTGTTTATGTTTTCAAAGAACCAGCTCCTGGATTCATTGATCCTTAGTATCGTGCTTGTAGTCTCTATGTCATTTAATTCTGCTCTGGTCCTGCTTATTTCCTTCATTCTACTCACTCTGGACTGTATTTGTTATTGTTCCTCAAGTTCTTCTAGGAGTACTGTTAGGTTGTTCATTTTAAATGTTCTATCTTTTTTAGGTAGCCCTGTTTTGCTATGAACTTCCCTCTCAAGACTGCGTTTGCTGTGTCCCATAAGTTTTGGGTTGTGAGTTCATTTTTGTTTGTTTCCAGAAACTTCTTGATTTATTCTCTAATTTCATACTTGACCCATTTATTCTTTAATAGCATGCTATTCTATCTACATGATTCTGAGTGTTTGGCTTTTTTTCCCCTTGCAATTCATTTCCTGTTTCAGTCTCCTGTGGTTGGAGAAAATGCTTGTTAAGGTTTCAAACTTTCTGAATTTGTTAAGGCTTGTTTCGTGTCCTATCATGTGGTTTATCTTTGAAAATACTCCATGTGCATTTCAAAAGAATGTGTATCTGCTTTTTGGGATGAAGGGCTCTCTCCTTCTCTCTCTCTCTCTCTCTCTCTCTCTCTATATATATATATATATATATATATATATATATATATATATATATATATATATTCAGTTAAGTCCATTTCAACTGGGGCATTGTTCAATGCTACTGTATCTTTATTGATTTTTTGTTTGGAAGGTCTGTACATTTTTGACAGTGGAGTGTTAAAATCCCCTGCAATGATTGTGTTGCTGTCAGTATCTCTCTTGAAGTCCTCCAAGATTTTCTGTATGTATTTGGGTGCTCCTGTGGTGAGAGTGTATGTATTTACAATGTCGATGTTTTCTTCATGGATTCTTCCCTTGAGTATTATGACTTGAACTACTGTCTCTTTTTATTGCTCTTTTTGAAGTCAGTTTTGTCTGATAAGAGTATTGTTACCCTGGCTTTTTTTCCTGTCCATCTGCTTGGAATGTTTGTTTCCAGACTTTCACTTTAGGTCTGCGTAGGTCTTTTGTTCTGAGGTGGGGCTCCTGTTTGCAGCATATGTGTGGGCCATGTTTTCTTATCCATTCCATTATCCTGTGTCTTTTGATTGGGGCATTTGATCCATTTACATTTAAGGTTATTATTGATAGGTACTTACTCATTGCTGTTTTTTTCGTACCTGTGTTCCTCTCTCTTTCACTGTTTTTCTTTTTGTTTTTAAAGCAAACCCTTTAGCATCTCTTGGAGAGCTAGTTTGAAGGAGGTGTATTTTTTATTTTCTCTGGTAAGCTCCTTATTTGGACCCCCATTTTAGTTGAGTTTTTTTTTTTTTTCTGGATAAACTAGTTTCAGTTATAGGCCTCCAATTCTCGTTACTTGGAATATTTCTTGCCATTCCCTTCTGGCTTGGAGCATTTCCACTGAGAAGTCACCTGCTAGCCTTATTGGGGCTCCCTTGTTTGTTACTTCCTGTTTTTCTCATGGTGCCTTTAATATTCTATTTTTTTTCCTTGGAATTTTACCATTTTAATTATGATGTACCTTGAAACAGGTCTCTTTGGGTTCCTCTTGATTGGGACTCCCTGCCTTTCCTGGATTTGTGATACTTTTTCTGTCAAGAAATTATGGAAGTTTTCCTTCATTACTTATTCAAACAGGTTTTCTATACCTTGCTCTTCTTCTTCTCCTTCTGATATCCCTATTATACAGATACTATTCCTTTTCATGCTGTCCTGCATTTCCCTTAACCCTCTTTCATTCTTCCTGAGCCTGTTCTCCTTTTCTTGCAACTTCTGGGTGTTTTTTTCTACCTTGTCCTCCAGCTCACTGATCCAATCCTCTGCTTCATCTAGCCTTCTTTTGATTCATTCTACTGTGTTCTTCAGTTCAGAGACTGCATTCCTCACTTCCTCTTGGCCCTTGTTGATAGTTTCTATTTCCTTTTTCATGTCGATGCAGTTTGCAGTGATTTCATTGTAGTTTCCCTATAGTTTTTGATAATTCTCTGTGAGCTTATTGAGCTTCCTTATTACCATTTCTTTGAATGCCATATCTGATAGTTGACTTGTGTGTATTTCATCTAGCATTCTTTCTGATGCTTCCTCCTTTTTTTCATTTGGGGATTTTTTTCTTTGTCTTCCCATTGTTTGTGAGATTATTGTTTTCAGTGTCTGCTTTTTAAATTGATCTGTTCTGATTTCCTGGCTTTCTGGTGTGAACTTCTATAGTAGAAGACCTTTGATATTCAGTGGTATAGTCTCCTTGATCTCCTGAGCTCACTGGTCTTGAGCTGGTGTTTATGTTGGCTCTATGTATGTCTTGTGGTTTTGTTTGTTGTTGGTTCTTTCTTTGGTTGGTCCTTTCCTCCAGCTGGTTAACTGAGGGTCGCTCTGTCTACCACCTCTTGTATTTTGTTGCGCTGGTGTGGGCAGGTTGTGTTGAAGCTCATTCTTCAGTGTGTATAAGGTTTTGAGGATTCTTTCTCACTGTTTTTCAGTTGTTTGTTCTGATTAATTTCTCTACCATTTAATTATATTTCTAGATAAGTTCTGGATTGAGGTTAGTGTGGCTTCCACGCCCTCCTTCACTTTCTTCTGTTGTTATCTGTGGGTGGTTACTTTGTTGGTGGGTTTCCTTTTATAGCAGGTGTCCTGGGTTTCACAGTTTCCACCTACAATTTTTTTGTGATTCGTTGGAGGGGGAAGGCAAATTGGTTTGAGACAGCGGGAGTGTATTCTATGATATTTAAAGTACTAGCCCATGGAGAAAAGATAGGGGATCCTTTGGATATGTACAATGTTAACTGTGATATTTCACCCAACTAACCACTTTTTAGAAAGGGTGGGAAAAAGATAAGTCCCTAGTTAGAGTGGGGAAGGATTGTGAGTTGTATCTAGAAAACAGTGAGCTTGTGGGAGGTCAGATTATGAGGTAAATTGAGAGTAAAGGATAGAAAATAGGTGTAGTGTGTGAAAGAATAGTTAACCAGAACAGTAATAAAGTTCAGGAAACAGTGCAGGGGGCTAAGGTTTGGGAGTGGTGCTGTATAGTATTTACAATTGTATGGAACAGCAATTGTTTACCATAATAATGGAGCAACAATCATAACAGAATCTATGTGATCTGTTTAACCAGAATAGGACATATCAATAGTGTGCTAATGGAACACAAGTGAAGGGAAAGGTGGTAAATTAAAAATACACTATGAAAGTGAGAACAAGGAAAACCAGTCAAACAATATGATTTAACCCACCAAATGAAGAAGACTACACAGAAATAAGAGAAATACAAAAAAAAAAAAACTAATAAAATGAAAGATCTAAAAATAATAAAATAATAATAAAATAATGAAAAAATACAATAACTTGCAAGTTCTCTGGAGTAGCAAAGTGAAATTTCTTTTACTGTCTCAGTTGTTGGGATACCCCCTCTCTAGGTCCAACTCTGGTCTTTTCACCGTTCCAGGTTTTATTGTCTCGCTTGTGGGGAGAAAAAGAAGGAAGGAAGAAAAGATAAAGAAGGGAAAGAAAGGAAGAAGGAATTAAAAAATAAAGGGGGAAAGAAAGAAGAAGGAGTTAAAAGAAAAAAAAAAGTTACTTTAAAAAAAGCCTCCTGCTGCCTTCAAACTGGCCAAGCCAGTTCCACTGATCTTCCTGCTGCAGCAGGCTGAGGGGGAATTTATTTGGCTCTTCTCCCTTCCTGAGCAGCACTTGCCCTGCCTCTAGTCTTGTAGCTCAGTTTTCTGTCAGGCCCCCAGTGCCCTTCTGCACCCAGCCTATGTCTTTAGTCCACTAGTTGAGCTGTCCTTGAGGTGCACCAATTAGGGACATTTCACACATCACCTTCTCACTCTTTGTTGTCCAAGATGCTAGGGACTCTCAGCCCCCCTTCAGGCTAGTTCAGCCTCCCTGTTGTCTTTCTGGGGATTACTGCCTCCCTATGCTCTGCAGTCTCCTCTGCATGGGGTATCTCCACCTTCCTCTTAGAAATCCAGTTGGCCCTGACTGGCAGTAGTGCAGCTGTGGCTGCTGATGTAGATGCAGGTGTTTGCTTCCTCTGCTACTTTGCAGGGAGCACAGGGGTTGGGTGCCCAGTGCCTATGGGCTGTGGGGTAAGGCCCTTTCTGTATCTGGCCTGCAGGTGTGGCAGGATGGGCAGCTGCCAGTCCAGCAGGGTCAGGTATACATCGTACCTGGGGCTTTAGGTGTGAGTGCAGGGCCTTCTGTGCCACTGGGGGAGAGCTGCACAGCTGGGCAAGTTTAGGGGCACAGAGGCCAGGGCAGTTGCTGTAGGATATTTCCCCAAACAGCCACCAAAAGTCTTTTTTTTTTTCACTTTTTCCTTTTGAAAAATTCCTCCTGCTCAAGCCTGCCACTCCATACAAGGGCCTAGCCTCTCACACAGCCCCACTCTCCAACCAGACCCGGGACTGACAGGGTCAGGGCCCATCACAGTCCCTTTCCCAGCTAGTGTCCACAGTCTCTGTGGGTGCACACAGCCCCCATGTGTTTGGCAATTCATCCTTATTCCCCTTCCTGTGATTTCCAACAACCAGATCTCTCCTAGTGCTGCTTAAACCTTGTTCAGCATGGGTGGGAGCCGGTAACTCAGCTCTCTCTCAAGAACCCTGCAGCAGACCCTTTGGGCCCCTGGGCCTGGGGCTGCAGCCACCCTGGTCCCCATGCTGGACCCAGGGACGTTCTTGTCCTGAAGCACTTTCTTTACCATCTGATTTTCAATGTCCTCTACAATTTTTTTATTTCCAATCTTCATATATGCTGGGTTACTTTTGGCTGTTTGCTTTGTTCCTCAGAAGATCCACTAGGTGTTTCACTGTGCACAGTGGGAAGTGGACACCACTTCCACCTATCTCACTACTATCTTCCTCTCTTTTACTTGGCTTTAAAACAGAAGGCATATAAATCATTCTTTAGAGCAATGTTAATTAGAAAAAAATACCAGTAAAATTTCCTGAGTCCACATAGTGTGGAATAGAGCCTGGAGGTCTCTATGAGAGGTTCAGAGGACACATTATTTAAATACTTTGTAACTTGAAAACTTTTCCTGTGACTTTATGATGTATGTTTTCTACCCCCAACTTCTCTAGGACCTAAGAGGTATTTCTTGATATGCAAATAATTCTCATAAGAGAAAAAAAAAGAGGAAATAGGAAAAAATAAAGAATCTTGTGTCTGCCCTGCAAATATTAGTAAATATAAGATCTCTCTTTATGTTTGTATGTCTTATGTATAGATATGGTATTTTTCTACCTCCACATAGTATTATTGATACAGATAGCCTGGTCAGATTGTTACAGAAGAGACTGGGGATTGTGTACAATATACTATTACTAAAAATGCCCCCCTTTATCTCCAGGGGTTCCCCAACTAGTTTCACTATGCCCACCACCAGAGGAAAGATGTCTCTCAATTCCAGAGTTTTGTGAAAAGGAAAGGAATTATTTATTTAAAAGCTATACAGACTTAGAGTAGTGATTTAATGTCTTCATTAAAATACTAAAGTCCTTTAGAATACCCACAGATGCACACAGTTCTTCCTTCTCCCTCTGCCCTTGTCTGGGGTATGGCATCTCAGGAAAAGACATAGAAGTCCATGATTTGGGCTCCCAGCACCATCAGCTGTGTTACTGCCATGATCTCTGGTTAATCCAAAGCCATGTGGCACCTTCTCATGGCCCACCAGCAAGAGTCATTTCACCCCTTTTCTTCCAGGCAAAGTCTCTCCAGCTTCCTAAGCCATGTGGCAAAAGGGAGTACCCCAAAGCTGCATGGTCCTGACTCTTGCCAAAGCTGCAGGGTCCCCACTCTGCCAAAGCCATGTGGTTCTCCCTCTGGTTTGACTGCCATGCCTAGGTTTAAATCCCCATGCCAATCTTCCTCTGCAGCCCCATTTATGACTCCTTCAACAATCAGCTACACTTGCCAGCATTCCTGTATTCTTTCAGCTTTTCTGGGCTGCCATAGTAAGTCTGGGCAGGTGTGGCCCCATGGCATGGAGCCAATCATCTCCAAGCTCTCACACAGGCCCTGTAACCAGAGGGAGTCCTCCCAATTACATCTTAGGTGGAAGTCACTTCCATCCCCCTGGCTCAAAGCACAGCTATGGCTATTTAACATGTCCATGAAACCAGTTGAAAGGTTATAGATATTTTAAATGACCATGCCAAAAGTCAGCTGCAAAACTGTTGCTATCCAAAACAGCTCCAAATGGCCCTGCTCCATGTGTCCCATTCCCTCTACTCAGACGAGTTGGGGTGAAGACATCCTATATATATTTTTCTAATATTTCCTGGACACCTTGAGTTCTGGCCCCCATTACAAATCCCTGTTTGGGGCCCTCCTCTTGGCTGTACCCTGTTAAAAGATTGCCTGGCCATACTGAAGGGCCAAAGGAGTGACCGAAACCACCAGAGGCAGTGTGGGTGAGGCCACATTGCCCAGGTAAACAAGCTAGTGCCTTATAAATGTTATGCCCCAACTCACCTTGCTCCTGATGTCAGATGCCCCCAACCCTGGGCAAGACACCTCAAGAGGAAACATTGCACTAAAAATGCACAAGACTAGTGAAAATGACTGGCTAAGGGAAAAGCCTCCCTACCTCCCTTCTTGTGCTTGGTTGGGGGTGGGACCAGGGGAAGGTAGTCATATATATCCTAGAGGTCTAGATGCTGGTCAGGAAGGTTCTGTGCTAGAGAAAACCTGTCAGTCTAGCCTGAGGAAAAATGCCAGATTTGTTGCGGGCACTGAACCCTCCTGGTGCACCCAGAAATTTAGGTTGGGTGAAATGTACCTGACACCAGCCCATATGGGTCACTTATATAAACACAGGGGAAGAAAGAGATAATATTTTTAATCACCTTAACAATGTGTTGGCTAGTGTGTGTGTGAAACCTCATAGCCCTGAAAGCAATGTGGCCAGTGGTGGTGCCAGCAACACAGGCAGACTCCGGGAGGGAGTCTGAAGACAGATAAGCACCTGCTTCACCACCTTGCACTCCAAAGAACAGATAAAGATGTAGCAGGTATTCTAGACACTGCCTTGAGTTTTGAGGGTTTTGATCTTGTTGTGAATGACTGGGTTTTGCTTGTGTTTTGTGAAAGAGATGAGCCTGGTGAGCCTGGAGACAGATAGTCTTTCACCCTCCTAAAATTTGCAGCATTCTAATAAAGACTTGTTACCTTTCACACCAATCTTGACCTCCATAATTTGCCTGTTGATTGCAGTGGTTAGCCAAACCACACTTTGATTTGGTAACATTACTAAAATGTGAAAGAGCTCTGGTTAATTGGGTTAAATATCTTAAGTGCTTATATATATTTAAAAAATTAAAAACTCAAATGAATTTAACTTTACATGATCTGGAAAAGTCTTTGGTAAATAAAAAATAGTAGAAGTTTTTTTTTTAATTTAATTAATTCAGATGTCTTAGAGTCATCAATATTAAAATATAATATTACTATTTACCTGGACTTGATACAGAGAGAGCTGATCACATCACTGGGGAGGAGTAGGTGGGCATAGGAGGAGATTGCCCAAGACCATGGTAAACAGCCTAGGATGGGACTGGCTGAGAACCTGAATGTCTCTAGAGCAATTACGAAGTAGAAGATTGGATATAACAGAAAGGCTCTCAGTCTCTCTCTTCTTCCTCAAGGATGCCTAGAAAATAATGCTGCAGCTGCCTGCATTTCCCAATGGACAGCATTTTGGATGGGAAGGAATTTTGGACACAGCCTATGATTGGGCTGGCCTGGCAGAGGGTGGCAGGGTTATAATTACTTGGATGTTCTATAGGGGACAAACTCAGAGGCAGAAGCCTGCCATTCTTACAAAAATGTGTACCTTTTGTATCTTATGTTGTTTTAGTTTGTAAACTAGCCCTAAAGAAATTAGATAATTAAAACTAATATGATAGATATTCAGGAGTTTGTAACTAAAGAGTTAAGGAGTTTAGCTTTATTTGATAGAATAAAGTGACTAATGCATCTGGAAACATGTTTTTTCCAAAATTGTGACTCTTTTGAATAAAGACTATTTTCATTTATCATCAAACTTTTGCCTCTGGAATTTTGCCTAGGGGATGGTGGCAAGCAGCAGGACCCCACTTGTAGTTCCGTAGCAGATTTACTACAATAAATACATGTTTTCACTCTTAAAAATGTGTTAGCAGGAAAAATAGTTTGGGGTAATGAGTGACTTTCTATCTAATGTCTCATAAAGTTTTCAAAATTTTTGGTAAAACTTTTTAGCAAAAATTATGCCTTACATATATTTATATTTAAGAATCATTTTCAAAAATCCTTTGGTGACTGGAAACATTAAAGTTTTGCTAAGTTAAGTTGAATGATTGAAAGTATTGAATATCTAAATGATTTCCAAATAAGATAAAATACTGAAATATTAAGTGTTAACTAAGTCTAAGATCTCCATTTTTTGAATTCTTACTACAGAACAACTGAAAAGATACATTTGGATTTATTAATAAATATATCTTGTGCCTATTAAAAATTGTACTGTGAAAAAGCCTATATTTCTGGAGGTTATAAAATGGATACATGAATTTGCGAGACTAAAAAAATATAGTGATGTAATAGTTTGCAATTGTTTACCTACTTTTCATTATAAATTAAAATGTTTAAGGGATATACATTTTCATATATGTAATTAAAACAGCTAGGGATAACAAGGGAAATAACTTTTAATGCAAGGAAACTAGAAAGTATGTTTTTAGTAAAAGAAAGTGTAAGGACTGGGAATATAATTTGTGAGGGAAAATCATATTTTTTAAGAGAGGGAAAATAGAAAAGAGAATAAAGAGGACAAAAATATGCAAGAAAAATTTGCCAGTTTATGGAGTTGAAATATTTGAAAGCTGTGGAAGAAAAAAAAATGTTTGTGTATATCTGGGACTAAAACTTGAAAAAAATAATTTAGTATATAACTTTTACTATCTAAAATAAGCTGATACAAAATACGTTTGTCTCTCTCTCTTTTTCTCTCTTTCTGATAAAGAACTAGTTTTCAGCCCTAGCTCAGTTGGTTAGTTAGTTAGAGAATCATCCCAATGCAACAAAGTTGTGGTTCAATCCCTGGTCAGGGCACATAAGAAGAATCAATCAATGAATGCATAAATATGTGAAACAAGAAATTAATCTCTCTCTCTCCCCCTTTCTCTATTTCTAAAATCAATAAATAAAAATGTTTTTTAAAAAGGACTAAGATTTCTTATACTATTGGTCTGCTCCTGATAAGATATTGTGAAAGGTTTTTTTCCTAGAAAGCAAAGATTTTGTATTTTATCAAATAATTTTCTGTTTGTTGTCTTAATATGGTTCTTGATTACTTAGAAAAACAGTATTTTCAGTAGTAATAGCTATAGAGGAAGGTCCATCAAGGAGCATGTATAAAGGACATATTGACAAAACCAAAGGGGGCAGGTTTAAGGGTGGGAGGTGAGGATGAGTAGCATGGGGGGGTGAGGTGAGGTGAAAGTAGAGATAACTGTACTTGAACAACAATAAAAAAATATGTAAGATTATATATTTGCCTTTCAAATACTTTGTTGTCACTTTGGTTAAGTGAATAATTAAGTATTGTTTCAAAATAATATGTGATCTTTAGTCATGTTCAAAACTTTGATAATTTTATTGTATTTTTCCATTACCATTTCTCCCCTTATACCCTCTTTCACCTCGACCTATGCCATCCCCCTGAAATCACCACACTATTGCCCATGTTGTTGCATCTTTTTTTTCTTTTTTATTGTTGTTCAAGTACTGTTGTTTCCATCACCCCCATCCCAGCCATCCCTACTCCCCACCCTTGATCTTACCCACTTTCGGTTTGTCTATGTGTTCTTTATACACGTTCCTGAAAACCCTTCCTCTTTCCCCCCATTATCCCCTCCCATCTCCACTCTGGTTACTGCCAGTTTGTTCCCAGCCAATGCAAGGGCACTGGTGGTTCAGTGGTAGAATTCTCATTTTTCTTTTTAGATCCATCCCTCGGTTGTCAGTCTGCTCTCGATCTGTCAGTCTGTCTGTATTTTGCTTGCTAGTTCAGTTTGTTCATTAGATTCCACATATGAGTGAAATCATATGGTGTATGTTTTACTGTGACTGGCTTATTTCACTTAGCATAACCAAAACTTTGATAGTTTCACAAACTTTCCAAAATTCAAATTTCATGTAGTCTGTTTCTCTACCTGAACAAAATGTTGAAATTTTCCAAAAGGGTCCTTAGAACATTTCAAAAAATGTCTTTCTGCCATAAAAGGGAGACATTAGGAAAATAAAAGATGGCAATGGAGTAGGAAGATGTATTGTGCACCTCCTTTCAGAACCAAATTGGAAATAAAACTAAAGAGATGGCTAGACACCTGAAATAAACTGAAGAGTACCTAAAAAGAGGTTTTTAACTAAGGACAGAAAAAAATACCACCACAACCAGTAAGAAGGGTGAGGTCATTAAAGGGGCCAGCCCATTGACAAGGGCAGTGGACAAGGCAGTGGCATGGCTGTTGAGCTTCCCTTTGAAAGAAGAGAGATGGGGAACACAAGCTAGGTTGCCAAACACAAAGCACCAGTGCCAGGATGAGCAGACCACATTGCAGTGAAAGGCTACAGGGTTTATCTCTGAAAGCGAGAGATGAGACCTGCTGGAGACAAAGCCACTACATATTTTTTTTCCATTCTTAGTTATTAAAGGGGATAATGTGCAGATCTTGTGTTCATAACCACTCACCTGGGGCCCCATCAAAGGCAGGGTGGCTTGGACTACAGTCTCTTGAGCAGAATCTAGAGTAGAAGGCACTGGGGTACAATATGGAGGAGTGGCTGTGGGACTTTCTGTGCTGGAATACATGTGGATTCCATGACAGCCATCTTACTGCTTGGAGAACCAGTGCCTTCCAGGGGGAAAGCAATTACATGTACCCTGTAATATATCACTCACCCCACTCTCCCTCTGGAATTCTGCTACCACCACACTGCACCTCCCCCCTTTTATGTGGTTTATTTGATTTATGTTTTGTTTTGTGAGAGTTGTTTTCCCTTTTATTCTATGTTTTCTCTCTTCCTGCACCTTAACCCTTGCTGAGGGGATAATAGCATACACAGCCTTAGGGGTTGTTAGAGACTGGCTGTAGGGAACAGCCATACCATATAATCTCCTGGGAAATAGACTGGTGCTTAACCCTCATGGGAGAGCCATAGAAACACTCTCCTGGTTTCCAGCAGACCCAAAATCTGAACTTGGGAGGACCCATCCAATAATCTACAGGGGTCCCACTCTGCTGAGTATAGGGAAATAATCCTGAACAGACTTAGACCATCTGAAGATGGAGGGACATACCAACCATTTTCCCTGAAGTCTGAAAGGCACCTGCTATGGATTCTCATCCTCCCAATCCCACCAGAAGCCCTCTCAGAAACAGCTGGGTCCATTAGTAGGCCAAAGCTGATAGCAGGCCAGCAAGCAGAGGCAGACAGAGGAAGATCTAGTGGTGAACTGAGTAGTTTGCTGACATACCACTGGACCCAGTAATGTTAAAACCAGCTGTGCAGAATAGCTTGGCCCATCCTTGGGGCAGCTGAGTACAGAGAAATCAGCCACACACTATGGAACACTGGTAGTACTTGACAGGCTGCCAAGAGCTAGATGTGGCCAGGATCTGACACTGGCATACACCAGCCTCAGACAACAGGAATGCCATATCCATAGGGATAACCCAATAGGCAAGTACTAAGCTCTGCTGATATGAATTCCACTTTGTTCTCTTTCATTATTTTCATTACTTTTTTCAATACCATATTTTTGGACCATAAGACCCACCTAGGTTTTAGAGGAGGAAAATAGAGGCAAAAATTGAAGCAAAAAAATGTGGTAAAATATCTAAAAACATAAATAACATAATATTTCACCAATGTAAATGTAAACAGAATTCAACAGCAGCATTAACAACTATTGTTCCTCCCAAATTTGGGGGGTGTGTCTTATAGTCTGAAAATATGGTATATTTCTATTTTTCTTCTATTTTACTTGTTTTTTTTTCCTGCTATATCTCTTATTTTCCTCTTACTCTCAATTATCCCATTGTTCCCTTCTTCTTTTCACTTCTTATTTTTCTTATTATTTCTCTCTTTTTTTCATTTTTCTTGTTTTCCTACTTTACTTCATTATTCATATCAGTTCCCTCCCTTTTCTCCTCCCATAATCAATTTGCTATCCTATGGTCCTCTCTTATTCTTTTTCTTTTATTTCTGACTTTTCCTAATATTCCATTTCTCTTTCCACTTTTGGTATTATCTGAACTTTTTTTAAGGAATTTATTTCTTTTTAGAGAGAGGGGAAGGGATGGAGAAAGAGAGGGAGAGAAACATTGATGTGCGAGAAAGAAACATCAATTGGTTGCCTCTTGTATGCCCCCAGCTCAGGACCTGGCTGGCAATGTAGGCATGTGCCCTGACTGAGAATTAAACCAGTGACTTTTCAGTTCACAGGCCAGCACTCAATCCACTGAGCCATACCATCCAGGGCTTATCTGAACTTCTGTTGATTAAATTGCTGTTGGGTTTGGGGGTTTGCTTGTTTCAGTTTTATTTTGGGGGTGGGTATTTTGTTTTGTTCTGCCAGCACATTTACAACAGTGTACAAGATGTGATGGGGGTTGAGTCTTTCAGTCAGGCAGAGAGAGGGGAGATACCACCAATGAACAGGCCAACAATATCCAGGACCCAAATATAACAGGAGAGCCCGCATAACCCACAGAAAGTACATTCCTGGATCAGGAGATCAAAGAGTCTGCACTATTGGGTCTCATAGTACTACTACCACATGAGGCTACCCCACAAGACAGGGAGTCAAAGTAGATCTATCTAAAACAAAAATGGACAAGAAAAGACAGCTAAAATGGAGAGACAAAGAAACAACCTCCAAACAAAACAAGAAGAGGGATTCCCAGAAAAATTAAATTGAGGCAAGCAAATTATCACACATTGTGTTCAAAGTAATAATCATAAAGATGCTCAAGGAACTTAATGGGAACTACAAGGGACTTAGTAAAAACTATATCAGCAACAAAAATACATAGAAAATATGAATAAGTAATAGAATGAAATTAAAATTGCAATAGCTGAGATGAAGAATACACTAGAAGGAATAAAAAGTAGGCCAGATGGACTTCCTGCCAAGATGGAGGCATAGGCAGACACACTGTGCCTCTTATCACAACCAAAATTAAGGACAACAAAGATTTAGAAACAAGAGAACAACCAGAACTCAGAAAATCGAACTGTTTGGAAGTCCAAGAACGATTCATCCAGACCGGTAAGAGGGGCAGAGTCGTGGTAGGAAAAAGCAGAGGTGCAGACTGGGTACACAGGCAGCAGCGGCTGGCAGCCCCCAGGTGTGCAGGTGGTGACTAGCAGAACCCAGGCACAGGGAGGCAACTGTGCAGAACCAGTGAGGCCGCATAAGGCAGCTGACTGACCGGGTGGTCCCACATTCACGCTCAGATAATCCAGGCAAAGGGGAAGCGGTGGAAGGGAGGGGAATCCAAGAGTGAGCGAAGCAAGCGCCATTGTCTCCTCTCAGACACCACCCCCACATACAGTGTCACTACCCAGCGACTGGGCTGTCCTGCCCTGGGGAACACCTAAGGCTCCACCCCTCACTAACAGCCATGACTAGACCAAAAAAAAAATAAATAAATAAATAAAACCCAGAAATGAAAATGGCTCAAACCGGAGAACAAATCAAAGCCCTAGAGCCAATTTATCTAAGCAACGAAGAGATTGCCAACCTATCAGATGCAAACTTCAAAACCCTGGTGATCAGGATGCTCACAGAATTGGTTGATTTTGCTCACAAATTAGATGAAAAAATGAAGGCTACAATAACTGAAATGAAGAAAAATGCATGGGGAAACAACAGAGATGGGAGGAAAACTGGGACTCAAATCAATGGAGTGGACCAGAAGGAAGAAAGAAACAACCAAACAAAAAACAAGGAAGAAGAAAGAATTCAAAAAATGAGGAGAGGCTTAGGAACCTCCAGGACATCTTTAAACGTCCCAACATCTGAATTATAGGGGTACCAGAAGGGGAAGAAGAAGAGCAACCAGTGGAAAACGTATTTGAACAAATAATAAAGGAGAACTTCCCAAATCTGGCAAAGAAAATAGACTTCCAGGAAGTCCAGGAAGCTCAGAGAGTCCCAAATAAGTTGGACCCAAGGAGGAACACACCAAGGCACATTATAATTACATTAGCCAAGATTAAAATGAAGGAGAGAATTCTAGAAGCAGCAAGGGATAAGGGGACAGTCACCTACAAAGGAGTTCCCATCAGACTGTCAGCAGATTTATCAAAAGAGACCTTACAGGCAAGAAGTGGCTGGAAAGAAGTATTCCCAGTCATAAAAATCAAAGACCTACATCCAAGATTGCTCTATCCAGCAAAGCTGTCATTTAGAATGGAAGGGAAGATAAAGTGCTTCTCAGATAAGGTCAAGTTAAAGGAGTTCATCATCACCAAGCCCTTATTATATGAAATGTTAAAGGGTCTTATCTAAGAAAAAGAAGATAAAAAAATATGAACAGAAAAAAGACAGCAAACTCACAGGTTTTAACAACCAGACCTAAAACAAAAACCAACTAAGGGAACCACTACAACAGGAACAGAAATACAGAAATGGAGATCACATGGAGGGTT
The DNA here is from genome assembly GCA_004027475.1 of Anoura caudifer. NCBI lineage: Eukaryota > Metazoa > Chordata > Mammalia > Chiroptera > Phyllostomidae > Anoura > Anoura caudifer. The sequence goes on along the minus strand of PVKU01007746.1, from coordinate 19,761 downwards.
AGCAATAGAGGAGAGGAAAGAGGAGAGAGGGGGACAAGGCACATAGAACAAGTAGCACAGATGGTGGGTAGAAAATAGACAGGTGAACGGCAAGAATAGTGTGGGAAATGTAGAAGCTAAAGAATTTATGACACATGGGCATGAACTAAAGGGGGGGATGTGGGTGGGAGGGGGTGGGCAGGGTGGAGGGGAATGAAGGGGGGAAAATAGGACAACTGTAGTAGCATAATCAATAAAATATAATTAAAAAAAAAGTAGGCCAGATGAAGCAGAGGATTGAATCAGGGATTTGGAAGACAAGGTAGAATAAAAAAAGACCAAGTCAGAGCAACAAAATGAAAACGAAGACTTGAAAAGAATGAGGGCAGTTTAAGGGAGTTTTGAGACAACATAAAACATAACAATATTCACATCAAAGGGATAGCAGATGAGAAGAATGAGAGCAAGGAATAGAAAAAATGTTTAAAGAAATAATGACAGAAAACTTCTCTAACTTAGGGAAGTAATAAATGACACAATTTCAGGAAGCACAGAAAGCCGCAATGAAGATGAATTCACAGAGGCCTATACTAAAGACACATCACAATCAAAATGGCAAAGCTTAAAGAAAAAAGACACAATCTTATTCAGAAAACAGTAGCATTTTTATACACCAAAGATGAACTAACAGGAGGAGAAACTACAAAAACAGTCCCATTTACTATTGAAACAAATAAATAATAATGAAGTACCTAGGAATAAATTTAACAAAGGAAGTAAAAGGCCTGTACTTCAAAAACTACAGAACACTGAAGACAGAAATTGTGCAAGACACAAATAAGTGGAAGCATATACTCTGTTTATGGATTAGAAGAATTACCATCATTAAAGTGTCCATACTACCTAAAGCAATCTATAGATTCAATGCAATTACTATTAAGATACCAGTGGCACATTTCTCAGATCTAGAACAAATATTCCAAATATTTATATGAAACCAAAAAAGACCCTGAATAACCTCAGCAATCTTGAGAAGAAGAGCAAAGTTGTATGGATCAAATTACCTAATATCAAACTATACTACAAGGCCACTTAATCAAAATAGTGTTATTGGCACAAAAATGGACATATCAATCAGTGGAAAAAATAGAGAACCCAGACATAAACTCAGGTCTTTATGGTTAATTAATATTTGACAAAAGAAGCAAGAGCATATGACGGGGTGAAAACAGTATCTTCAATAAATGGTTTTGGAAAAACTGAACTGGCTCATACAAAAAAACAAAAACAAACAAAAAAAAACCTAGACCACCGTCTTACACCATACAACAGAATAAACTCAAAATGCATAAAAGTCTTAAATGTAAGTACTGATGCCATACAAATCCCAGAGGAAAATACAGGCGGTAAAATTCTGGATATCTCACATAGCAATATTTTTGCTGATACATCTCATAGGGCAAAGGGAATAAAGGGAAAATAAAGCAATGGGACTACATCAAATTAGAAAGCTTCTAAACAGGTAAAGGGCCATCATCAAAATTAAAAGGGAACTATTTGTATGGGATAACGTATTTGCCAATGACACATCAGATAAGGATTTAATATCCAAAATACATAAAGAACTTATATGACTCAACACCAGAAAGATAAATAATCTGATTAAAGTATTATCAAAGGATATGAATAAAGACCTCTCCAAGGAGGACATACAGATGGCCAATAGACATATGAAAAAATGTTCAATACTACTAGTTATCAGAAAGATGAAAATTAAAACCACAATGGATATCACCTCACAACTGTAAGAATGGCTATTAACAATAAATCAACAAACAAGTGCTGGTGAGAATGTGGAGAAAAAGCAACCTTAGTAAAGTGTTGGTGGGAATGCAGACTGGTGCAGCTTCTGTGAAAAAACAGTATGAAATTTCCTCAAAAACTAAAATGGAACTGTTTTGACCCAGTGATTCCATTTTTGAGAATGTACACAAACAGTCCTGAAACACCAATTCAGGAAAAAAAAATGCACCCCTATGTTCATAGCAGCACTATTTACAATAGCCAAGATTTGGAAACAGCCTAAGGGCCCATCAGTAGATTAGTAGATGAAAAAAAAAAAAAACCTGTTTACTATCTATACAATAGAATGCTACATAGCAGAAAGAGAGAAGGACAACATGGATGAAATGGGAGACTATTATGTGAAGTGAAATAATCCAGTCAGTGAAAGACAAATACCATATGTTCACACTTATAAGAGGAATCTATGAACAAAATAAACTATTAAGCAAAAGAGAAGCAGAGGCATAGAATCATGGAATTGACTGACAGCTGTAAGTAGGGAGGGGGAAGTGGGGATTGATTGATGGGGGTGAAGGGATTAGTCAAAGAACATTCATGAAAAACTGATGAACATGGTCTTATGGTGAGGGGACTGATCATAGAAGTGGGGGATGGGTATAGGTGTGAAGGGGAAATAGTGGGACAACTATAATAGCACAAACAATAACATATTTTTTAAAGTAACAAAAATTCTTGCTTATAATAAATAGTTCATTGCAAAAAGGGATATATTAAACTAGTCTTATTTGATATGCAGAAATTGCATGAGAAACATTGTCAAATAAGAAATTATGTTGTATATGTATGCATATATGTTATTGCTAATAATATAAACATTTCAAAATTATTTAAAATTTATAAAATCTAAAATGTCCTGATGTAACATTTTTATTTAAAGTTATAGTTACTATAATAAAGTGTTGCATGTTGCACACATAAGGAAATTCCTTTCTCAGTTGTATTTTAATGAATCAGATATTTAACCATATCATGTAAAATCTTTTGTCATTCACACTCAATTATTGTTTTGCTCTGATACTTTTGCAAATATATTTCATATTCAGAGATTTTGGAGAGAATTCTGTCATTTTTAAATACAGGTTTCTGAAAACCTTTAGATCATACTACTGAAGTGGTAAAAATCTGCACAACTGACCAGACTGGTATTGCTCAGTTGATTGGATATCATCCCACAAAGCAAAAGATTTCTGGTTTGATTCCCAGTCATAGCACATGCCTTGGTTGTGGGTTCAGTCCTGGTTGGGACGCATATAAGAGGCAACCAATTAATGTCTCTCACATCAATATTTCTCTTCCTCTCTTTCTCCTTCCCTTCCCCTCTCCCTAAAAATAAATAAATAAAATCTTCTAAAAACAATTCACAGAAATGTAAACAAACAAACAAACAAACAAACAAAAAAACCTGATAGTTCCTAACATTGTGAACAAAAAGTCAAAGTAAATTGAGTATTACTTTTTTGGGAATGAATAAACTAGTGAATATTATTATAATTTTATGCCTTTTTGTTTGAAATACTTCTGAATTTTATGTTTTGATTCTGCATGTTTAAGACAACTTCTCTATTTTTCCCTAAAGCTACATATAAATTACAGCAATTTCCTAATCTATACCTTGTAAGCAGAATGACACATTTATCCTTTTATGCTTACCTGGTCCCTCCATAATTTGGAACTGTTAGTACTTTTATTTTTATGGTAATATATTTATTTGCATAAGTTCAATAAGAATCTGTTCTCCTTTTAACAACAAACAATTGGAAACTGGGTACATTACTAAGACTTTGCCAAGAATGTCATGTTTGAGAAAGCCACGCGTAAAAGAGAAGATGGAGGCCAAGTAGGTGGAAGTTGTGTCACTTGCTCTTGCCCCCAAATTGGATACTTGGATTATCTTCCAACAAATAAACTGAACATTCAACAGGATCTTAGCTGATATGAAGTTTGAAAGCCAAGGTGTACAGAAGATGCTTCACAATGAGTGGTAAAGAGATTCTGTAGGTTGAAGGGAACATACCCCTTGTGTGATCCTTGCAGTCACAGAGAGCCTAGTCAGAAATTGCTGCTTCCAAGCTCCCTACTTTACCAGGGGAGAGAACCCCCAGACTGAGACAGGAGTGACTTTGATACAGAAAGTTGGGGAGATCCAAGATACATGCATGCACAGTGAGCAGCACACTGATAGCTACAGTGGCAAACACCAACTGGGAGAGTGCCAACGCGAGAGGGATTTTATCTGTACCTGGATCAGGCAGCAGAAGGCCATGGCTCTCCATGACTGTGAGGGACTTTTGGCTTTTTGAAGAGGTGGTGTATGTGGAAAACTGGACAGTGACTCAGTATTGAGGTGGGTGTGCCCAGAAAGACTTTTTATAAGGGGAGCTAAAGCATGCTCCACAGGGACCCTGTGACTCACCATCCTGCCAACAAAGGGGAAATATTGAAAATGCAGTATACTCCCACTTAATACAGCTTGGCAGAGACATAAGAAAGGTGCATATCAAGGGGATTTCTCAGCCTCAATATGGAACAGTTAGCAATCCAGGGGCTTCACAGATTGGAGAGTCCAAGACTGCTGCCAGGGCAATGGGCTGGGACCTGTATGGTCAAGAGTTGAGTACCTGAGATTATGTACAGCCAGGCTGAGCTCCCCTCCCTGGCAGACATCAAACCTATGGGAAGAGAAGGTCACACCCAGCTCCCACTTCATGTAGGATTCAAAACATCACCACATCCAACAGAGAAGCTCTACAAAACAGGGAAGACAAGCTCAAGGACCCCCCCTGCAAGATGTATATCCACAAGAGAAAGAAAGAGAAACACCTAACAGGTCCATTTTGAATTTCTCTAAGGGAGAAAAAAAATACATTGGTTCCTAGAGTCCTGTTCCACTGAGGCCAGAAAAGAAAGGAGATCAGAAATTGGTGCTGCAAGAGAGAATCAGGGTCTTACCCAGACTTGGCTCTCACAGAGCTGTCATTGGCACCCAGCAAGAAATAGCTGACCCTCTTACATAGATTGGCCCCTCCCTTGAAATGGACAGCTAGTTCATCAGAAACTATACATTACTGGAAATAAGTTGGGGCAAAGATGGGTGGGGCATGGGCAGTTAGAACACACAAACAATTTCCCCAGAAGTCTGACAGTGCCTCCCAGGGGAGACTTAAGGGTCACACCTTGACAATTGCAATAGGCGCCTGCTCTAGATGCAGGTAATTATGATACAGGTGGCGCTGTCAGAAGTTGGGCAACCCAACTCAGGACCTTGAGCTGATAAAACTCCAAGGCAGATTGAGAAAGAGAAGAGAGAAGGTAAACACCAAATTCTGCTGAGACAAATTCTACTTCATTCTTCAAAAGTTGTTTTTTTTCTTTTTCTTAACCTTTTAATATTTCTTGTTTTGCTTCAGTTGTATTCCAATTAATTCACTATTCTTCATCTTTTGATTTTTATTTTTTTATTTTTTATTTGTAAGAAGAAAATCTTTATTATCAAGTTAAAAAAAAACCCACAAATTTGAGATAACATTAAATGAGATTTCTTTGACCTTTACAGAAATTCATGTGCTTAGATTTTCAAAAGATCATAGACACAAGTACACATGTAGAAATGCTGAGCATTGTGGGGTGGGGGGGCTCTGCCTGCAGAGCCCCACCCATCCACCACAGATGAAAATAAGTCTACCCAGACATGATCTGCTTCAGGAGGGGAGGTGGCTAACCTCTCAAAGGAGAAGGGTCAAGAACCTCTTCCTCAATAGCTTTTATTAGGTTGATAATACACAGGAATACAGGTAAAGCCCATCAATCATTGTCAGGAGGCAAGGATCAAACAATAGATAACATTTCAAAGAACTCTGAGAGCTTAATCTGAGAGAGGGTCTGTCAGCTAAGGGGTTACAAAACTTTGGGAGACAAACTCATTTCCTGCTCAGACCCTTATCATTTAAATGAGAGCACTCTTAGCAAAGCAGGTTTCACAGGACTTTACAAATTCTTTCTTATGCCCCATCACCTGGGGAGCCCACCCTAGCCAGCACAGAACTGCACCACCCTCTGTCAATGTTTCAGGCTTAAGTGTATCAGATCCAGGAAGTCAAGAGATAAGGAAACTTCTCCCAGAAGGATTGAGGATTCAGGCTGTCAGGATAGCCAGGGCATGAGGGTCCATCACCCCCTTTTGCTGTGGCCCCCTGAGTCCTTCCTTGAGAGCCTTCCACATGATTGTGCCTGTCTTAGGTGACCCCTCACTGGAGGGAATCTTACCCATCATTGGCTAACCGACCAAGCATTGGGGGCCAATGGATGAAGCAGAAGCAGCACACCTGCCAGGGAGATAAGCTTTGTCTTCTTAGTGGCTTACAATCCAAAGGTCGCTCACTCAGCCTTAGCCATGGGTGGGGGGGGTTAAGATTCCTGAAACCAGGCAGGGTAATTCCCAACAGAGCATAGTACATGAAATGGAAAATTATCAAAAGAAATAAGGTGCTTCTAGGGACAAAGATGAGAACACTGGTATCTAATATTCACCTTCCCCCTACACCCAGGTATTCACTGAAATGACCAGTGACTTGCAAGCACAAAGAAACATATCAAAATGTCTTTTATTTGGCTTCCTGTGAGAGAAGTGTGTTAGGGACCTCAACACTCCTAAAGTCAATTGGTCAGCTTTGGGATTTTCTCTCAGTTTTCACTCATCTTCTTTCTTCTTTTGTATTTATTTGCTTCCTATGCAGTCCTTTGTCTCTCTTCCAACAATGGATATGGTGTCAGTACCACCAGTTGCAGATATCGAGTGGACACCTTACATTTTATTGTGGCATTTTTCTAGGCTTGAACACTCTCTTATTAACTAATCAGTACAGTGCCACCTAGGCCCCTGCCAGAGGGGCTGAAGGTATCATGGTATTGTTTGGAGAAGTATTTCAAAGTCCAGGTGGGTTATATAGCATAATTTTTATTATTTTAATATAGATTTCTATATTAAAAATAATTTTTTTAATTTTTATTTTAGTTTACTTTTAAGTTTATTTTAGTTTTTTTAGCTTTTAATTTTTATTTTAAATCTCACATTGTAACCTTGTTTTACACCATTTAGCTTTCTCCTTGTCCTTTTTAATTTTCTTTGTAAATTTTATTTCCCCCACTCTACACTTTGTTTCTATTCCTTATTCAATATTTCTCCTTCCTGTGTCCCCTCAAAGTCATTCTTCCTTCCTTTAGTCACCTCCCATTTTTTTCCCACTTCTTACAATATTCTCCATTTCTTTCCACCTTAAACTGTGACTTGTTTTTCATGGATATTATGGTTATTCTTGTTCTTCTTCAAGTGTATTTCTATTTGTTCACTATTTTATTTTTTCAAATCTCATAGGATACTCTCCCACTGTCATACTCTATTTTGCCTTCCTCCTGTTCTTGGTTATTTGAATTTGGAAATTTTTCCCATTTCTAGTCTGTATTCTATCCCCTACTCTTATTATTTATCTTTCCTCTATCCTCTCAAAATAATTTTTCTTAACTGTAAACATCTCAGATTCTCTTTTCTCTTTCATATATATATATATATATATATATATATATATTTCTGTTTTCACTCTGATGTGATTTTTCTGCAATTTTGTTTCCTTTAGTTCACATTAAAAATTATTTCAAACTTCATATTATATTCTTCCTTTTTTTACTCTGTTTTACCACTGCCATTCCCTGTTTTACTTATATTTAAAATGTTATTTTCTCACCTTTATCACCTTGTTTCTATTCCCTGTACTTATTATTTCTCTCTCTTCCTTCTCAAAATCATTTTCTCTCCTTTAGTCATTCCATATTCCCTTTTTCCTGTCATGTAATATCATTATTATCTTTCCACATGAATTAACCTTTGTTTGGTTGCTACTGATATTGCTGATGTGGTAAGGGGGTGTTTTTGCTGGCATGCATTTGGTTTTCTGGGTAGTACTGCTTAGTTTACTGCAACCCGAAGAACAGTATAAAAGACATGGCCGGGGTTGTGACACATAATCAGCCAGCTGGAGGAGAGAACCCAACAATGAAAGAGCCATCAATAATCAGAGCCTAAGTAGAAAAATAGAACACACATTAAACAAACAAAGGGCAACCATAGAAGAGCATTCAGATCAAGAGATCAAAGAAAATACACAACTGAGTCCCACAGAATTACCACAGAAGTCCACACTACGAAGACTGGCAGACAAAGGAGAACACCTTGAAATGAAGAAACAAACAAACAAAAAAAAGAGTAACCTAAAATGGGAGACAAAGACATAATCCATAATTAAAAGGAAAGGAGGAATACCCAGAAAAAAAACCTAAATGAAATCGAGGCAAGCAATATATTAGGTATAAAATTCAAAACAATGAACTCAGTGACAACTACAAGGAACTATATGGGTGATACAAGGAATTTAGTAAGAAGTACAGAAGCATGGAAATGGACATAGAAACTGAGAATAAGAACCAGGAAGAAATGAAGAATACAATATATGAAAACAAAAATACAATAAGAGGAATTAAAAGCAGGCTAGAAGAAGCAAAGGAGCAAATCAGTGACCTAGAAGGCAAGGTAGAAATACCCAATCAGAGCAACAAAATGAAAAAAGACTCAAAAACAGCAAGGATAGTTTAAGGGAGCTTCAGGACAACATGGGCCATAACATTTACATCATAGGAATATCAGAATGAGAAGAAAAGGAGCAAGGGATAGACAAGCTGTTTGAAAAAATAAAGACATAAAACTTCCCAAAACTGATGAGAGAAAAAGTCATGCAAATTCAGGGAGGACAGAGGGTCCCAATCAAGATGAACCCAAAGAGGCTTACTATAAGACATGACAAAATTAGAATGGCAAATTTTAAAGACAAAGAGAAACTATAGAGAACCATACTTCCTTTCCCATAGGGAAATATAGGTCAGCCTTCATGTAGAAAACCAGTGGGGAGCAAGAGAGCACACAGGACCACACCCACAGAGAGGTTTTCTCATGGGGAATCAGGCCTGCATTGTACCTAGGCTGCTATGAGACTTGCTTTTGCTAAAACTCCCTCACCCTGAATTGGGGGAGCAAGTGTTTACTGTAACTCCCTAAGATCTGTGCTAAACCTCCCAAGTATGGAGTGTAACTGGTTCATCCACTTTTCCCCTTGGTCTGCAACATCCTTCTCTTTGAAGTAATTAACAACATTCTTTCTTTTTTTATCCGTAAAAGGTAACCACCTCCAGTGAACCATCCTTGATGTAATGTACCCAGAAAAATAATAAAAGCTTGTTCAGGCAGAGATCAGGGCCCTCTCTCTCACTTAGAGAGTGGCCATGTTATCCTTTTTTTCTCCACAGGACTTCTGTAGTCCATGTATAGTTGTTCACTAGCAGCCACAACACACATGGATCCTGCCATCCAGGATCTGCATCAAGGAACAAGAGAGAAATAACTAGCAACATACAAGGGAGCTCTAATAAAGCTATTGTCGAATTTCTCAACAGAAATACTACAAGCCAGAAGGAATTGCGAAGAAATATTCCAGGTAATGAAAAGCAAGGACCTAAAACCAAGACTCCTCTATACATCAAAGGTTTCATTTAAAATCAAAGGCAAAATAAAGAGCTTCCCAGGCAAAAGAAGGCTAAAAGATTACATCTCCACCAAGCCAGCACTGCAAGAACTGCTAAAGGGACAGTTATAAAAAGGAGGAGAGAGAGAGAGAGAGAGAGAGAGAGAGAGAGAGAGAGAGAGAGAGAGAAGGAGTATAGAAAAATGGCAATGAATAAATATCTATCAATTATAACCTTAAATGTCTTAAATATAAATGGATAAATGCTGTATTCAAAAGATATAGAATAGCTGGATGGATAAGAAAACATGACCCACATATATGCTGCCTATAAGAGACCCACCTAAGAACAAAAGATTTACACAGACTGAAAATGAAGTGTTGGAAAAACTATTCAAGCAAACAGACATGAAAACAAAGCTAGGGTAACAACACTTATAGCATACAAAACATATTTCAAAACAAAGGCCATAAAAGGGACAAAAAAGGTCACTACATAATCCATAAGGAACTAGTCCAACAGGGGGATATAATCTTGTAAAAATATATGCACCCAATATAGGAGCACGTAAATATATAAAGAAAATTTTGGTGGACTTCAAGAAAAATATTCACAATACATTCATTGCACATAATTTCAACATCCCATTGTCAACAATAGATAGCTCTTCCAAGCAAATATCAACAAAGATATCATGGCATTGAACAATACTGTGTACCAAATGCACTTAATTGATATACACAGAAACTTTCACATCAAAGAAGCAAAACGCACTTTTTTCCCAAAATCACATAGAATTTTCATAGATTAAAAATCATGTGATCATATCAATAGATGCTGAAAAACATTTGGTAAAATATAGCACCCGCTTATGATAAAAATACTCAATAAAGTGGGAATAGAGGGAGCATACCTCAATATAACAAAGGCCATATATGAGAAACTTATTGCCAGCATCATAGACAATGGAAAAAAATTAAAACTTTTCCCATAAAATCAGGTCAAGACAAGGGTGTCTGCTTTTGCCACTTCTATTCAACATAGCATTGAAAGTTCTCAGCATAGTGATCAGATGAGAAAAATAAATAAAAGGCATGTGAATTGGAAAGGAGGAAGTAAAACTATCATTAGTTGCAGATGAGGTGAGTATCTACATAGACAATCCTAAAGTCTGCACAAAAACACTTACTCCACTTAACAAATTAAGTAGGAAAAGTATTGGGCTTACAAAATCAATATTAAGAAATTATATGCAACAGATAATCTTTGTAAAGGATTTTACCACCACACTCTGTAAGGGATCTAACAATGGATAGATCTTCCAAACAAATAATCAAGTAGGATATCGTGGCACTGAAAAACACTCTAGATCAAATTGACTTAATCAATATATACAGTAACTTTCAGCCCGCCAAAGCAACATATACATTCATATCAAATGCACATACACTTTTAAAGTTAGATAACATAGTAAGACAAAAACAAGCTTCAACTAATTCAAGAAAATTGAAATCATATCAAACATGTGCTCTAATGACAATGGATTGAAACTAGAAACCAACCTCAAGTTAAAAAACTCAAAAACATTTAAATACATGGGACATTCAATAACATGTTATTTAACTATTAATGGGTCAACAATGAGATCAAGAAGAAATCAAAAAGTTTCTGGAAACAAATGAGAATGAACACATACTGCTAAACATATGGGACGCAGTGAAGGCACTACTTAGAGGGAAGTTCATAGCAATACAGGTCTACCTAAAGATGATTTAAAAAAAA
>PVKU01007745.1:0-82906 GCA_004027475.1 Anoura caudifer | reverse complement strand
AAAAAAAAAAAAAAAAAAAAAAAAAAAAAAAAAAGCATGTCTTCCAACATGCTTCCAAACAGTGTTCAGGGTAATGTGTGAGCAACATTTAACATAATTCAACTGCTTTAACCTAAATATACTTACTGCTTAAGTACACCCTACAATAGAACTAACTTGAGAAAAGCTAAAAATTGTTTAACAGTTATAGTTTACTCAACTTAGTTGTTACATCCTAGATGGTATTTGTGTTCAAAAATACTGAACCTTAAAGTTTAAAACAATCCTGATTTCCACTTAAAGCATAAATCACAAGCTGGTATTGCAAAACTGTTAAACTTGTTTCATGGGGTTTTTTTTTGTTTGTTTTTTCCATTAAAGTAATATTGACCAAGAGTCAGCGACAAGGATTGATTACATTCCCCATCCACCACTCATACTGGACATGCTAGACATCCCTCCCATTCCATTCACTCCCACAGATGCACGGCTTCCGTTACTGTAGTAGCTGCTGTTCACTGCTCCTTGGCTGCCTGCAAAGAGATCATTTTGACAAGTCAGGAGAAGTACCATTTGATCAGTCAAGTAAAATATAGCATTCCAGGAAAAAGTTTAAAAAGTATACGAGTACAAATGGCTGCTGTCCAAGTGGCGAGAAGCATGTTTGGGAAAGGGGACTCCCGACTCCAAACAAGTCTCAATTAATCCCTTCTCTCTGTAGTACCAACTTGCCAGACTCTTGTGCTACCATTTAGAACAGATGCTTCAGGATCAACATGGAAAATTAAGTTTAAAGGAAAACTAGTGTTTTTCAAAAATTGCAAAATTACATGTTTTTAAAGCTAAACAAGGCACTTTTAAAAAATTTACCATAAACATTCACAACGTGTCCATCAAATGGCATGTGTATGAATAGGGAGCACGGGGCAGTCTCTTGCTTTTTTCCTATTCATGGTGGGCAGGAAGTGAGACAACAAAGTGGGGCTAACGGCAACTCACTGTGCCCAAAATGGCAGCCTCCACGGAGTTAAGTCAGAGCCATTGACTGCTATAAAAATAGTATTAGCACAACATATCAGTATTTGCTATTGGGAATTTAAATTATATTTTTTGAGAAAATATTTACCTATGCAATGTTTGATTGAAAATCACTGGAGTTTTCCTGTAAAACTTGGTCTGCAAAAGGATTTTGTAGGGTAAGACTATAATACCAAAATCACCATTCTTTAGACCAATTGAAAAAAATAAAACCAATCCTAGGTTAACTGACTAGTAAACATGGTCCTAAACCCAACCACCATTTTACTCCTTTAAATTCTCCCTCCATCTAAAATGGATTTAATGCTAACCAAAAGGCAGAAAAAAAAGCAACGTAGTTACTCAGTGTTTTAATAAGTGGAGGCAGATGTTTTCTAGATCGACATTATTCCAAGTTGCATATTAAATTTTTAGAACATTTCCCCCCCCCCAATGATTGGTTCTGAAAATTAAGCTATAAAAACAGATTTTTATAATAGGATCAAAAGCATACACTTATAACCCAATTTCACCAAAAAAGGAGAGCCTACATATTCCCCCAACTAAAGAAATCTACCTAAAACTTATTGTAAGTATATTAAATACACACTTACCATATCCGCTCATGCTGCTCTGGCCACCATAGCCACCTCCATAACCACCACTCAGCTGCTGGCTGGCTGGACCACCATAACTGGACTGGTTTGCTGTTAAGAGAATATTAGAATCTTATCTGCTATGTAATGTGGTACCTGGTGGTACCGGGCTTGTAATTCTAAATCTACAATTTTCAGTCTTAATCTTACACTATAACCTTTGTCTATTTTCTATGAACAGACTACCTTTCTATCATTTCAACTAATCAAACATTTATAAACCAACTGGCCAACAGTATGCACATCAGCAGGACTAAATCCACATTCCATAGAGGCATTTTGAGAAAACCTTATGAAATTACTTAACTGGATTTAGTGGGTTGTTCCCCATATTTTGGTATATTAAGACTATGTCAATATACAGGTATCACTATACATCGAATTTATGCCCAACTATTTATGTCCAGAAATTTAAGTTATTTTGATTGTGGTTTTTGCTGTTAGATTTATACTTCATAGACAATCCAACTAGTTTCTTTCTGTAATCCCTCCCCCCAAAGTACTTTAATTTAGTTATCTATTCTAAGCAGTTTCATGTAACTCAAGGATTTAACTGACACAAAATTCAAATCAAAACTTCTCTGCTTAATTATGCTAAACTGATTAATATATATTAACATATAATTGACTAATACAAATACAAATGTTTTGGTTTTTAAAAAAACTAGCGATATTTACACAAGCCCATGCCTCCCATCATTTGGCTACCATAAGCACCACCGCTTGCTCCTGCTGTAGAATTCAAGAAGAGTTCTACATATCTGTGTTCTGAAATGAGAGAAAAGGTATACAAGGTTAGCTTAAAAAAAAAAAAAAAAAAGGACACTAAAGTGTTATTTACACAAACCCATGCCTCCTAGCATTTGGCTACCGTAAGCACCACCGCTTGCTCCTGCTGTAGAATTCAAGAAGAGTTCTACATATCTGTGTTCTGAAATGAGAAAAAAAAGTTTGAAAATGTTTGTTGGTGAAAGAAAAAAAGATAAGCACTAAATTCTTAAATAAGAAGACCTGAACTTCAAACACTTTTTTTGTTAAAGACTCTAGCTGCTTCACTCAGGTGATTAACTATGCAGCTTTCCAAAAAGTAACCTTTTGTTTTAAACATTCACTTAGGTTGCTTTAAATTTTTTGAGGATATACTTCAAGTCAATGTTTGTATCACAAATCCTTTTCAGTCAAGTAATTTTAAAAATCCACCAACATTTTTTAAACACATCTCCAAGAACTAACCTATTATCAGAAACATTTCTCAGACATCCCCGAGTTTACTATTCCTCTATCATAAATGTTAGTCATTTGACCACATGTAGAGAGTCCCCAAAAGCCCAGGCAGGGTAGCTCAGTTAGTTAGAACATTGTCCTGATACACCAAGGTTTCAAGTTCAATCCCCAGTCAGGGCACATACGAGAATCAACCATTGGATGCATCAGTAAGTCAAACAACGAACAGGCATCTCTCTCTCTCCAATCCATTAGAGTCCCCCCCCAAGACATTTAAATCACACTCACGCATATTTGCTTTGTCTTTTGACATAGCTGCCACAGCATCTTCATGAGTTGCAAACTCGACATCTGCTTCACCAGTTACTCTGCCATCAGGACCAATTTCAATATGCACTCTCACAGGGTTGAGCGGTGAAAAAAACTAAATACAAGGTATGTCAGAGAAACAAGTCAACTTTCTAATGTTACAAAAATCTGTAACATGCTGTTTCACTTGAGCAGTATAAGGACCCAGTTTTTACTGCGATGCCAATAGCTGGCTTGTGAATTTAACTTAACTTACGTTATAAATGTCATTTTCAGTAGCTCTGTAAGGTAATCCCCGCATGTGTACACAGTGTCCAGTTGTGCTCTGGAAAGTAGAGCCACCGTCCCCATATCTGTGGTCAGACATTCCTGAAAAACAATAATTGAGGTCTAGATGAAAAAGAGTGTAAGTATCCTTCAGTGGGAAATTCAATTCTTACCTTACCTCTTCCAAATCTATCTGACCCAAAACCATAGCCATCGTTATAGCCATTGTAATCATCATAGCCTCCATAACCTGAAAGACAAAAAGCACAATCAAATCAAATAAAAATCAGAAAGAACCACCCTCGTGACACCTGCGTATTCTCACGTACCTCCACCATAAGCACCACGCCTCATCCTTTCAAAGCCAGCTCCTCTGCCAATGCTGTTATACCCTCTGCCAGCCCCAGGTCTGTCATAGGGACCTGGCCGCTGCATGGCCATAAGCTTTCGTGGTGGATCATAATGAGTTCTAACTTCAGCTCGACTGCTCTTAAAGATTTCGATATACCTAAAGCATTGTTCATGAGGGAAGGGAATGGGGAGGGGAGAGAAAACATTAGTTCACTCATATAGGTATTTAGTTACACAAGAAAACAATGTAGTCATAGCCATGAAACTGACTAATATTTAAAGCCAGATTTCTTATATTTGCATAGGCAATGACCAAAATTCACTCAATTGTAAGATTATTTTATGTAAACTTTATAGAAAATTCACTCCTCTGTGGCAAAGAGCCCACCCTTAGGGGTAGAGAGGAGTACTGTAAATGTTTTAGGAGGGAAAGAATTCCACTCAACTTTTAACATTTCATGTCTTAAATCTTTGGCAACATGTATAGCAAGTAGGCTAAAAGGTCAGCCTCCGCCAACAGTCTAGCCCACACTACACATTTCCTTTCGCCAATAAATACCCCAGCCTATGCTTTTAGTAGGAATCAGCATAGGTAAGCGCATGCTTCAATGAAAAATAGTCACAAGCAAAGAGAATAAAACCTTTTGTGACAATTTCTTGAAAGCTATGCTTATTAATACATATGCAGAATATTTATACAGCAAGAAAGATTGTTGCATTTCAACTTTAAAAACAAGATCAGAAAGTATCACATTTTCTTATGGTAATATTAATTTACTATGTGGGTGTTATTACAGCTAAAGCCACATTTGCATTACATTTTTTTTTAAAGCCATAGTCTCTCAACTCAATTGACTGGAGTTAAGTAGAAATTATACAAAATTGTGAAGTAGACCAAATTCACTGAGGACAATTTCAAAACCTAAAATGTAATCTGAATGCATTACAGGACTTTGACATAGGTAAAGTTTTACAATTGTGGCCAAAGATCAATTAATTAGGACCAGAAAATAGATTAATTTCTTCTAAGCAGAGAGAATATGGATTTAATTGTTTACCATAAGAAAAGTGACAAATCCAACCAACCATCCATCCCCACCTGTGCCCTATTCTTTCCTTGTGTTTCTTTAGAGCCTTTTCAGCTATTTCCTGTGAAGCAAACTGCACGAAGGCCTCCCCCGTACTCCTCCCCTGGAAGTCCACCGGCAATGTTATCCCATTTGGCACGATTTCCAACCCTTCAACCCAAGGACAAATAACCCCAGTAGGGGGGCAATATTAACATCACAAGCCCAGAAATGATTCTTCTTATAGCTTTAAATAAACCAGAATTTTAACTTTAGGTGAACGGTATGCTTTCAACAAGTACTTTTCAAAATATGCATTGCAGTAATATGAAGTTCCATTATTACTAATAAGTATAACAATTCTTAACACACCCCATGGCACAGTATTAAAGAAAAAAACTTGCTGAACATAGGATGCATCAAGAATTCAACAATTACAAACACTTTTATCTATTTAACTTAATTTTGAAAATTATACAAGAATTTAAAAAAGTTTTAAGCATTAAATACAACAGCTTTACTAAATTCAAGAAACACCTTTTACCTTACTTTATATTTATAGTTCAATGTTTTAAGTTAGTGGAACTTCAGAATTTTTAAATTACACATTTAAACATTTTATACACAAATTGAAACATTGCTTAAGTAAGTATATATCATCGACAAACATGATCTAAACTTGCAACAAACAACTGCTCTAGACAGCACAGGCATGCAGCTTATGCTCTAACAGTAGCATGATTCACTTCTGGAAATTCCGTCTATGAAAAATCCTTTCCGTGGATACATTCCCAAGCTTACAAAAAGGGCTTAAAGCACTTTCCTAGAAGATATGAAATTATGTTCATATTTAACGTTGACAGCATTAAATTCTCACCAATTTAGACAAAACAATCAAAACAAACTTCATTTCAAAAATTCTGGCAAAATACTAGGACTTGACACATATCTAACAGTTAGAATTTTAATAACAAACTGCCCTAAACCATGAAAGGATTTCTTGTTCTTAATTCCAGTTTATCACATTATGAACATCAAGTAACAGTACTTAAGATATACAACTGAACATTCTACTAAACATACAATTTTATCAGCTCTTCAGCATAAAAACATTCAAATACTTTAGGCCCAGAACAACTTTAAAATACTTTCTGTATTTCAGATATTAAGACTATCTTTGACTTTCAATTAAGTTTAGAATTCTCTGGCTAAACCGGATGCTGCCTTCAGTTTTTCTACATGAGAATTAGACCATTCAAGACATTTCCAGTCCCAGGACTCAATGTGTCTTAAAACAGACACCTACCAGGAACTGCAAAACCTAACTCACACTGATCTAATGTTAAGGGCTCTTACCTTTACCTTGAAGTACTTTGCTGAACAGCATGCATTGTGAGGAAAGTAGTTAACCTGTTGAGGACAATCCTCAAAAATCTACTCTGAACTACAACACTAAATATAGACAAAATTAGCATTTTATAAGTACTTAATTTCCACCATTAAGATGGGCATAAACTATTTGAAGGTCTCCAGGAAGAAGAAAACATTAATTCATCTGCACATACTCAACCTGTTTCAGCATCTAAGCTACTCAACTTTAAGGTCTATTAAATCATGTTGCCAGAGCTAGCCAAAATTCACTGCTCAGCAACCAACACGACTACATACCTGAGAAGAACTGAACAATTTCTTCCTTGCTACATCCAAAGGGGAGTCCTCTAAGCCGCACAAAGCCATCATTGGCCGTGTCAGGACTATTTGGACCAGTATGCTTCAACACCCAATCCATTTCAACGTTGTTTGACTTGAATACTGAAAGAGGTGCTTAGAATTAGTCAATTTTGGAAAGTCAGAGAATAAAGTTCAGACTTCCTGGGTCTTTAGATAATCTAGGAAGAGCTGCCACAAACTCCCTTAGGTGACCATTTCCATGCGGTCAAATACCTAAAATTCAGAAGGGGTAAAATAAATCTCTCTGTTTCACGTTTTTTACTGTTACTAGGGCAACATAAATCAAACCTTCAACATATCTGTGTCCCATAGTTTCTCTGTCTTTTTTCAGGGCCAATTTGACGTCCTCTTCTGATTCAAGTTCAACAAAAGCCTCTCCACTCGGTCTGCCTTCTCTGGTGTAGATGAAACGAATACCTTGAGCCCCATTTTGAATTTTGCAGTCTGGAAAGAAAACAACCGTTAATACAGAATTTAAAACTTAAAACCACCTCTGGGTGATACAGATGAAATGCCTGTTCATGCCCCTACTGCAAAGTAGATCCCATGCGAAGACGACTAAGTTGACCCAGATATTACAGACAACAGGTCTCGCTGTAGTGATCCTCTCCAAATCAAACTTTATTCCCTAAATGATACAACCCCAATCCATCAATAAAATCCAACATTCAAAGCAGTTTAACAAAAGTCTCCAAGTTCTCACTACCCATGTGTCTCCATTAATAGTATCTGTAGCCTCTCAGTTAAGTCCAGACCTTGTTATTCAAATGCATTTTTCTGAATATACTTAATACCAACTTTTGGTCTGAGACCGTTGATCATTTTACCTTACTAGCAGCAACAGTAGAACCCAAATTTCAGAGCCAATACTCACCTGAAAGGGGATCTACGTTACAAAGCTAAAATGCTCCAAGTTGCACAGCTGAAGCCAAACCCAGTCTTGCCCACTGCAAGGTGGCTTCCAGGGTATTTGGTTCTTGTTTTACAGGTCGTTTTCCGTTACCAACACTAAATTCAGATAGTAAGTCAATACTACAAGTATCCTTCCAAAACCTGCAGTGTTCTTCTAAATCAATCTTTTATCAGTCTAGTCTCACACCAATGGGAACAAGGACATTACGGCAGAAATTATTCAGGAAACCTACATGCTTGGGGGTAAAAACTAGTAGGCAAGTACAGCTGCCTAGGCTTCAGTGTCAACTGTCAAGTGAGCCATACTAACAACCAGATGAACAGTAACTCAAATACCCCACCTTGATTAGGAAAGTTGTCTGGAATTAAGAAATGACAGTTTAACTCTATGAACTAAATCGCCCCCTTTTCAAAGACATGCGAAAACAGCAACGATGTTGTATTTTAAGGTTTCCCAAAGTATTACTATTATTTGCCCAACCACCGGGCAATTTCCTCAAGGCTGAAGGGAAAACCCAATCCATCCTCTTGGAGACATCCACGCAAGGGCCGGTGACTACAGGTAGGCGAAGGAAAAAGTGCGCGGGGGCCGCCGCCGTCCCGTGCGCCGAAGGCGGGAGGGCGGGGCTTCCGCAGTTTCCATTGCGTAACGACGGCCGCCCGGGCGCCCGCGGCCCGGCGGGAACGGCTGCGCCCGCGCCCCGCTAGGGGGCGCCCCGGCCCCGCCCGCCCCGGCCCGCCGCCTCCCCGCGCGGCCGCTCCACCGCCCGGGCCGCGAACTCCCGCCTCCGCTTCAAACTCACCAGAGAAGAACCGCTGCACTTCGTCCGCCGAGCAGGACCAGGGCAGGCCCCGGACCTTCACCACGAACCCCTCTCCGCCTTCCGTGCCCAGCATCATCGTCTCCCGGTGGGTCTCGGCGTCCACACAGACTGCGGGGGGGGGAAGGGTTAGACCTGGGAACCGCTCGAACTGCACTCCTCGCCGCCCGCGGGGCCCGCTAGGGCCGCGGCGCCTCGGCAAGAGCAGACCCACGCGCAAATCCCAGCCGCAGGGAGTCCAGCATCAAAAATCCCCTCGTGAGGGGTGGGCAGGCCGCCAAAGCCGCCCTGGGCGCTAGTTAAGCGGGACTCCGGCCGCAGGGGTCCCGGCTCGGCGCCAGCGTGGAGGCAGGGAAATGGCGGCCGCGCTTCCGCTCCGCCTCCTCAGACATCTCACACAATAGAGACGGCGCAGCCTGCAGGCCCAGCGGCCCCGCCGCCACTCGGCGAGCCATTCCCGGCTCCCAGCGGCAGCCCGTACCTCGCGAAAGCGCACCCAGGCGCTACAGTAATCCGGGGGCAAGCAATATTCTTCAAAGAGGCACCCTCAGGGGCTCCGGGCCAGCACACACAGAGCAACAAACACTCACCTAATCACTCGACTTCAGCGTGGCTGAGTGAAATGGCCAGCGAGCGCCTGCGCAACCTAAATAAGGCCCTTTGAACAAGCTCTGCGCAAGCGCAGCGGGTCACCGCCCCGCCCCCTTGCGTCACACAGAGCTCAGACGCAGGCGTACTTTCAAGAGCTGCCCACTTCCAACCAGCAAGTTATTATGCCCGAGCGTTTGTGCCTCAGCCCCTCCCACCTGCATAAACCCTTCGGGCTTCTTTGCGCCTGCGCTTTGTCGCCATTATGGAACACCGAACTTCGGCGGTTTATTATCCAGTTTCCTGCGCATGCGTCTTCAAACCGTTCTCGCTTTACCCGCCAGGGTGGGGGAGGGGAATGGCGGCAGTCTGTTCCTCCGGACCGCATAATAATCTCCAGCTCTGGGTGGGGCTGAGGTGGCTGTCTTTCTACACCTACCCTCAGGTCCTGGCCGACCCGGAAAGACGGGCTCCCCACCCTCTCTACCCTCTTTCTGTCCAGAGCCTCTGTCACCCCCAGGGCCTCCCGTTAGGGCTGCGGAGCTGCGCACGCTCCTTGCCCAAAGCCACCCCCGCGTTGCCTGGAGCTAGTCCTAGCAAGTGTTCCTCCAGTTCCCCTTACCTGCCGCTGACGGGCTTGGGGCCCCCGGCCCGCGCAGGGTCCCGGTGCCCCTGTCTCCGGCCCGTACCCCGCTTTTCCCCTAACGAACTCGCACCCTGCGACCCCCGCTGCCCCGCCCGAGGGTCCGCGGGCCCTAAACGCGCCGCGGGCGTCTCCCACGAGGTGCGGCCTGATGCCGCGTCCCGCCGCGCAGCGCCAGCGTGGGCCGAGCGGCAAGTGCGCGCTGGGCTCTGCTGTCCCGAGCGGATTCCCTCGGAATGCTCCCAAGGCTATCTAAACGGTTACGTCCGTTTACCGGGTGGAAGTGCTGAGCTCTGCGAGCCCCCGGGGTCACCCCGTGTGCGCATGTAATACGCGATAATGATGATGAGGATTTCCAGCAGCACCGCGAGAAAGGGACAATGTTCGTAGTCTCTCAGGCCTCCCCTTGTCTGATCCTGGCTGCGCGCTGCACCTCAGGCTTGGTGGACACAGGCAATAAACAAATTAACCGTAAGGCAGTGTTGGACACTGCTACAGGGAAGGAGAGATGCTAGCGAAGCATGTTCCCACCCATGCCACGGTTTAGAGGCCAAAACGGTTTTGACAGATTTGAGAAAACTGGAGAGGAATAAATGGAGGGTCATCCAAGATAGAATCCCAGAAGTTGCAGAGCCTGATCTTGAAAGGCCGTGGCGAAGGCGGTAACTCCAAGTGCAGGGCAGGTCTTTAGCCAAAAGCGACAGCTGTTTTTAAGCAAAACTCTGAGCGGGATGCAAATGAAACAAGGTGAATAATGCTGCTTGCCCTCAGCTGCAAATGGAGCCTGAGGAGATGAAAGACGTTTTTGCTGAAGTCACCAAGATGTGGAACTACCTAGTGTTCCAGGCAGGAGGTCTGTGTCTGGGTATTTCAAAAGCAAAGAGAACTCTCTTTGTTCTTAGGTTCTGTCTCTCCAGGACATCATATATCCTGCAGGTGCTGCCGTGGTCGTCTTCTAATTCTAATTCTAATTCTAATTCTAATTCTAATTCTAATTCTTCTCTTTCTCCTCTTCCTTCTCCTCCTCCTCTTCCTCCTCCTCCTTTTTAATTTATTTGACTTTAGAGAGAGAGAGGGAAAGAAATCTGTTGTTGGTTGCTTCTTGTATGTGTCCTGACCTGGGATCGAACCCACAACCTTGGTATATAGGAACAATGCTCCAACCAACTAGGCCAAGTCTGGAGGTGTCTGCATAATAGGGGACAGCATTTGAGAGCTCTGATGCTATTAAATGACCTAAGAACACTGGTTTCTGATTAGATGAGGGAAAAACCCTGTTCCCCTGGTAGTATATTAAATATATATAATGTTTTTTACCTTTTAATAACATGGCCACACTTCTGGGGTTTTTGTCCTAATATTCTTCTGTTGTTTTCTGTAATAGGAGTAAATGTAGAATCACCATAGAAAAACTAGATCATTTCCTCAGGATAAATTTCTAGAAGTAAAACTTCTCAGTGAAAGTTATCAGTATCTTTAGGACTACTAATAATGACAGGGTAGAGTATGAACAACCTTCTCCGACGTGCGAGGCTTCCATGTCCCCCTGTTTTGCTAAAAATTTCCTTTCCTCTACTCTACTAATTTAATACTGAGAAAATTTACATCTGTTTGATGGCTACAGCGGTAGAATAATATTACACATTTATAGCCAATTTCCTCATATAAATTGTCAGTTTGACTTCTTTCTCTAGTGAGCTTTTGGTATTTACTAAGGCTGTTCACCTATAGCCATAGTTGCCATAAACATTTTTCTGTTCACTTTTCATTGTTACTGATTTTTTTCTAAGATGTTAACTATTTATTTTTAGGCAGACAGGAAGGGATGGAGAAAGAGAAGGAAACATCAATGTGTGGTTGTCTCTCACACCCCCCCTACTGGGGACCTGGCCGGCAACCTAGGCATGTGCCCTGACTGGGAATCAAACAGGTGACCCTTTCATTCACAGACCGGTGCTCAATCCACTGAGCCACACCAGCCAGGGCTGTTATTGATTTTTTAATGTTTAGACATACTAAAGTTTTTTTATTTTAATGAAGTCAAA
Source organism: Anoura caudifer (assembly GCA_004027475.1). Lineage (NCBI taxonomy): Eukaryota > Metazoa > Chordata > Mammalia > Chiroptera > Phyllostomidae > Anoura > Anoura caudifer. Next base: position 71,296 of record PVKU01007745.1, on the reverse strand, counting down.
GAAAGGGATACTTTCCCTTTCTTTATCCTTTGAGGTTATTTTTTGAAAATGTTATTTTAGAGACGGGAAGAGAGGAAGGGAGGCAGAAAGAGAGGAACAGAAACATCAATGTGTGTTTGCATCTCATGGGCCCCCTACTAGGGACCTAGCCTGCAACCCGGGTATGTGCCCTACTGGGAATTGAACCAGTGACCCTTTGGCCTTTGGTTCACAGGCCAACACTAAATCCTGTGAGCCACACTAGCTCATAGGATTAGCTCCTTTTAGTTTATTGGTCTTTAATTTTGAAAGCCCTTTCCCATACAGACATGAAGCACATTTATTCATTGATCTTTTTCAGCAATTGTAAAACCTTTTTCTTTTTTTCAGTTTAACCTCTTTAAAATAGAGATGTGTCTTAAATACACACTTTGAACCTCTTTCTAGATTTTGCTGCTCTTTCTGCACTGGTGCCAGAGTATTTCAATATAACATTAACATAGTTTTACATGATTGATACACTGCTTGTTAGTTTTGTATTCTGCTCTCTTCCCACATACCATTATATCACAAACATTTTTCCACAATATTAAAAATCTATAAAAACATAATATTATTAGCTGTGATGTGTCACCACAAAAAAATAAAGAAAAAAGTAGAATATACCAGTTCCCAAGTCTAAGCTGTCAATTTTAAGATATATCATTATTTTAGGTACCACTACGAAAAAAATTGCTGCCAATTAAACTATCTCCCGCCACTGTTTTTTTAAGACACATCTCTGTTTTAAAGAGGTTAAACTGACATGCAATAAGGTGACATTTCATATCAGAACAGGGAGAATTTTCGATACGTGGTGTGGCTCAGTTGGTTGCATAAAAAAATGGAAAGCTGGGAATCAAACAGACGCTTTTATATTCCGAAGTTCATAGAAGTATTACTGATAGTAGCTAAAAGGTGGAACCACACAACTGTCCATCAATAGGAAAACCAGTTACATGCAAGCCACAGAATATCATTCAGCTTTAAAAGCTATGAAATTCTGACACATGCTACCACACGGTTAGACTTGGAAGACATTAAGTAAAAGAAATCATACCCAAAAAGCTCAATAGTGTACAATTCCACTTATATCAGGTACCTAGAATAGGCAAATCCCTAGAGACAGATAGTAGAAAAGAGGCTACCCGGGACTGGGGGGAGCGCCTGTTTACTGGGTAGAGATGTTCAGTTGGAGAAGATGAAAAAGTTCTGGAGGTGGATGGTGGCGGTATTTCCGACACTGTAAATGAACTTAATACCACTGAACTGTGCACTTAAAAATGGTTAAAATGGTAATTTTTATATGTATATTTACTATGATTAAAAAAAAAGTGAAGTGATTTAGCCACCAGTACGTACTGAACGCGTGGCACAAAGAGCGAGCTGGCTGGAGCTGCGGAACCAGGTCCAGTCCCTAGAAGGTTCAAAACCTCCGCTTTGGGGGAGCCCGCCCCTCCGCCAGGAAGTCCCGCCTGCTGGGTGCTGAGCGGCGGGGCTCTTTGTTTGCAACGTTCAAAGCGTCCGAATTCACAGGACTGCTTAAATGGTCATAGAGCTCTCAGGAGGATCTTCCTCGCACGACCACGATCACACAGCCACGCCGCAGGGGGCTGCGGTGGCCTTAGGACCCTATGGTCCGCCGCGGCTATCTTTGCAGCCTCCAGCTTCACACTGTGCTCGGAAGAGGAGCAGAATGTCACGCGCTGACGTTCTCAGTCCCACCCCTCAGAATTGTGAAGCTTTGCATGTACAAGCAATGTGTGTTTGCCACTAGAACAATTGAAAAATACATTACCCATGCTCCCACCATTTAAAGATAAAGCCCCTGTAAACATTTTGGGTTATGTCTTTTCCAGATCTATGAACACTTACAGTTGTGAGTACACAAAACACAGAGTTTATTCTTGTATTATTATTTACTGATTATTGTATCATTTTCCATACAATTGTAACATACTTTTGCCCATCCTGTGTATGTGTGTGCGCACGCTTTTAAATCCTCACTTGATCTAGGTGGTAAAGGCCAGGGATGCTGCTAAACATCCTATAATACATAAGCCAGCCCTCCACAACAAAAAAAATCATCAACCTCTGCTATGGTTGGTGTAGCCCAGTGGATTGAGTGCCAGCCTTAGGAATCAAAAAGTCACTGGTTCAATTCCTGGTCAGGGTACATTCCTGGGTTGCAGGCTGATTCCCAGTTATAAATGTGAGAGAGGCAACTGGGGGATTCTCTCACACACCAATGCTTCTCTCCCTCTCTTTCTCCCTCCCCCCTCTCTCTAAAAATAAATAAATAAAATCTTTAAAAAAATTATCAGCCCCCAGTATCAATAATGTTGCAGTTGAGAAACCCTACTCTTAAATAACATGAAACACTGAAATTCTTTTCCAACGTGTTAAAGATTTCATAAAAATATTTAAATATAAAACAAATGAAATATTAAAGGAAATAATAAAAGAATATTTATGTAACTTTGGAGTGGGAAAAAACCTCCCTAAACAAGTCTTGAAACCAAGAAGCTAAAAAACAAAATATATATATTTGACTGCACACAAATTTTTAATTTTTCTAGGAAAAGAAAATATATAAGCAAATGATAGGCTGAGAAAATATTTATAAAATGTGTGGGAAAAAAAGAGCCAAAAGCATTAATAGATACAGTGGCACCTCCAATTTAACAGACCAATAAGAAAACAGGACATAAATGACCTAAAATTTATGAGTAGTGGTTCAACCTCACAAGTATTCAGAGAAATGCAAATTAAAGCAGTAGTAGGATTGACAAAGATTAAAGGATAATTCAGCCTGGGCTGGTGTGACTCAGTGGATCGAGCGCTGGCCTTCAAACCAAAGGGTTGCAGATTGGATTCCCAATCAGGGCACATGCCTGGGTTGTAAGCCAGGTGCCCATTTGCGGGTCGGGGAGAGGCAATCACACATTGCTGTTTCTCTCCCTTTTTACCTCCCTTCCCTTCTCTCTGAAAATAAATAAATAAAATATTTGAAAAAAATAAAGAATGATTCAAGTCCATAGTCCCTTATCTGCAATCCAAAATTCATAGTTTTGAATATTAGAAAGCTTTCTGGACTTTGTTAAGTTTAAGGCCAATTTGTTTAGCAGTAAGACTTCACCTGAGCTAGTCTGGGGATGTCTGCAGTCTTGCCTTGTGCTTCTTGGGGAGAATGATTTTTATACTCTGCGGTAGAACTGTGAATGAATGTGGTTGATTAGGCAGTGCTTCTTCAGACCCCACTGGATGTCATAGCATTTCCTAAAATCCAGGAAATTCTGCATTCTGAAATACATGTAAGGTTTTTTTTTTAATCCTCACCCAAGGACATTTTTCATTGTTCTTAGAGACAGAAGAAGGGAGAGAGAAAAAAGCACTGATGCAAGAGAGAAGCATCGATTAGTTGCTTCCTGTATGCACCTGGACTGAGGATCACCTGGCCCAGATGGGGGATTGAACCTGCAATCTAGTTATATGCCCTCACTGGGAATCCAACCCAAAGCCTTTTGTTTACCAGACAATGCTCCAACCAACTGAGCCACACCAGTGAGGGCAGGGTTTTGAACACGAGTTTATAGATCTAGCCCTGACCAGCGTGGCAAGGTTGGGCATTGTCCCACAAAGTGAAAGGTTTTGTTCCCAGTCAGGGCAGGTGCTTGGGTTGCAGGTTCAGTCCCTGGTCGAGGCATGTGAGAGAGACAGCTGATTGATGCTTCTCTCTCTCATCCACGTTTCTCTCCCTCTCTTTCTCCCTCCCTTCCCTCTCCCTAAACATAAATAAAAAAATTTTAAAAAAATGTTTATAGATCTATGATCTCCAGGCCTGGCAAGGATGCAGAGTGAGAAAAGTATCCACTGACTGATTTTCAAATATTAAGCGGCCTTGCTTTCCTGGAATAAATACTACTCAGTTGTGATTGTGTGATGTGTTATCTTTTTATGTAATAATGTTGGATTTGATTTGCTAATGTATTATCAGGATGTATAAGTCTATATGCACAAGGGCTGTTGGTCTGCAATTTTCTTTTGCCAGATTTTGATAATGATTTTTGCCGCGTTCTGTCCTAGGCGATGCTGGCCTCTGCAAAGGCACCAAGCCAGGGGTGTGCCCCCTCCTCTGTTTTCCGCTAGTGTTTGTGTGAGATTGATGTTTATTTCTGCTTGATGAAATGGACCAGTGAAGCCATCTGGGCCTGGATTTTTTGGGGGGCTGGGGGAGGGAAGGTATGGGTAACAAATCAAATTTTTTTTTTACCTCTGTTACTTCTTTCTTCCTTTCATCTTTTCTTTCTTTTTTACTTGTATTTCTTTTTGACAAGCCCCAAGTCAAATATCCCCAGGTCTAGTCTCCTGGGTCAAAACTTGGTCACGCAGTTAGCCCCAGCCAACCAAGGCCAGGGCGATGGTTCCACCAAGAATACCTGAAGTTAAGATTTGGATTTATCCCTCAACCAGACAAGGGACAGCTCTGAGGGTGGGACCCAGTCACAGTTCTGTTGGCAAAGGAGCAAGGACTAGGGTTACACAGGGAACCTAGTGTCTACTACAGAATAAGAAGGGAAAAAAGAAGAAAAATTGAAAGATGGAGGAATTAGCCAAAACACTAAATTAAATCCAGATTGCCACTGTTACAGGACGAGATTGCTGTTTCCTTTCAATATGAATGGGGCTCACAGCTCACAAGTAGGAAACAGCTTGGTAACACCCCAACATTTCATTTAGCCTTTGAGCTGTTCACTTTGGTCAGGATCTGTTCAATCTGTCTGCCAGTCAGGAGACACGTGGGGCCCACACCCATGCTGTATAGGTGGCCTGGCCTTCTCACCTTCCACATTCCCCCTCTCTCTGGCTTCCCCATTCAGGGCTGAGCCTGCTGTCTGGTGAGACCAGTGTTTGGTCCTGGAATTCAGTATTTATTTCAGAGTTGAGTTATTACTGAGTCAAATGAGTCTATGACCCTGGGCTAGTACAGTAAATAAAAGAAAGCTCATTGTCAGGCCCAAGGGCAGGGCAAAGTCCCTGGAAGTGGTGTGGGAGGGAGCTGTTGAGGGCACCTTCCAGCTGAGCAGAAGGAACCAAACAGTGACAGTCACAGCCACAAGAAGGGACAGTCACAAGCTGGGGAGCCAGATTGGGGAGGAGAGGGGGGAGGGTATACCATTTCAGGCATTCTCAGTGACTGTTTCAGGGCCAGACCTCAAAACTGGGTGCTTCACTGTTTCTGCCTCAGTGGGGCCTCTCAGCAATCCCACATCTCCACGAGACAGAGACATGCACAGTCAGAAAGCCAGCAGGTGGGCAGAGCCGAAGTGGACTCCAGGTATGTCCACGTCCAGTGCCCCTTTTGCCAGCCCAGCCAGTTTGATGGCCAAGGGCACCTAAAAAAGGAGCACTAGAGGAGCTACAGTCTAGGGGAGAAGACCTGGGATTCTGACTGGTGAGGCACCCAAGGGACAGCAGTCACCGAGATTCTCAAAGCACCTCAGCAGCCGTTTGGAACAAACCAATGCAATCCCCCAGCCCTCCCCACTAGGAAAGGTGGAGCCCCTGCAGGAGGCGCAGCTCGGCCCGGGCCCCCATGGCCAGCAGGGGGCGCTCCAGCCGGCGCTGCAACCCCAGCCCGGGGAAGGCTGAGCGTGGCGGGACCTGGGGAGGTGATTCAGCCTGGGTAAGTGGGTGAAAACTATCATTACAGATTCCCATGTGGAATTGAACTGGGACAGGGTAAGGATTTTTGCTTTTCGTTTTTAACTCTGCTCTTTAAATTCTAAACATACTGATTGACAAATTTACTAGCTTGTGTTAATTGGATTGAATTCACTGTGTGTCTGCCTTGGCCTTGCTTCCCCTGAAGGTAGGGCCTCACTGGACTTGATTTAGGAGGTGACAGTAAGGCTTGTAAGTAACTTGGAAAAGAGAGCAAGCCAACACCAGCCCCCACGGTTCCCAAGGTGATCCCCCACACACAGTCCCCAGGACCCTGGGGGGACTTTATGTAATGTGTCTCCAAACAGGCCTCAGGTCTGAGGGGAGAAACTGTCCAGTTGCACAGCCTGCCCAGGATGGTCTCCCAGTGGGAACTAGAAGTGAGAAAAGGTGAGCAAGAGTGTCTAAAGAGATACACTGACCTCAGAACGCCACCCGAGAAAGGGACCTAGGGGAAACAAGGGGAACCTAAGGAATCAACCACAACTAAGACAGCGCTCTTCACTTCAGGGCCGCTTCTACTACAGTGAGCTTTGAGGAGGGAGAAGGGGGGTGAGGGAGAAAAGGAGGGGGAAGGGTCGTCAAGGAACATGTATAAAGGACCCATGGACACAGCCAAAGGGGGGAAGGATTGAAGATGGGAGGTGGGGATGGGTGGGGGGGAATGCAAACCAACAATTAAAAAATGAGCTTTGGGAGGGATTCTGAGAAGTGGAATCATTTGTTCAGAGGTGAAGGCACATGCAACTTTGCTGCATGTTGTCCAGTCTCCGTGAACAGCAGGTTGTGCCGATCCACGTTTCCCCGGCAACGTGTGTGAATGCCAGCAGTGTGCTGCAAACCTGTAGGTTTTAGCTGAGGAATGACATCTTAGTACCTTTTTATTTCACATTTCTGTTACTATAAGCAAATGTGAGCCTCACATCTTATGCACAAGAATTTTCAATGCAATATTAACCGTATTAGCAAATTACAGGAAACACAAAAACACAGTAAGATACCACCTCAGACCAAGTAGTATGACTACTATTAAAAAAACAAGTGCACACGCAGGGTGTTGAGCACCAGCCTCTGAATGGAAAGATTGCTGGTTCCATTCCCTGCCAGGGCTCCAGTTGGGGGCGTGCGAGAGGCAACCAGTTGATGTGTCTCTCCAGCATTGATGTTTCTCTCCCTCTTTTTCTCCCTCCCTCTCTCTAAAAATAAATAAGATCTTTAAAAATACACACATACACACAACTTTAGCCCAGAGCATCAACTCAATTCAATCCTCTGTCAAGGTACATTCAAGAATCAACTAATGAATGCATAAATAAGTGGGAACAATAAATTGATGTTTCTTCCCCTCTCTCTCCCTTCCTCTATCTAAAAGCAATCAGTTAAAAAGATGTGTTGACAAGGACGTGGAGAAATTAGAACCCTGGTGCGCTGTTGGCAGGAATGTAAGATGGTGCAGCCACTGTGGAACACAGTGTGGAGGTTCCTAGAAAAACTTAACATATGATCCAGCAATTCCACTTCTAGGTATGTACACTGAAGAATTGTAAGTAGGTTCGCAAAGAAATATTTGCACACTGACATTCGTAGCAGCACTACACACAACAGTCAAAAGGTGAAAGCAGCCCTGGCTGGTGTAGCTCAGTGGATTGAGTGCGGGCCTGCAAACCAAAGGGTTGCTGGTTCAATTCCTAGTCAGGGTACATGCCTGGGTTGTGGGTCAGGTCCCCAGTAGGGGACGTGTGAGACACAACTACCATCACCATTGATGTTCTTCTCCCTCTCTCCTTCCTTCCCCTCTCTATAAAAATAAATAAAATTTAAAATAACAAAAAGGTGAAAGCAGCCCATGAGCCTACTGACAGATGGTTGGATAAATAAAATGTGGGGTAGCACACAATGGATTATTACTCATCCTCAAAAGCAAGGAAATTCTGACACATCCTACAATATGAACGAAGCTTAAGGACATTATGCTAAGTGAATGAGCCAGACAAATATTGTGTGATTCCACTTGCATAATTCAGAGAGACAGAAAACGGAGTGGCAGTTACCAGGGGCCAGGAAAGGATGAAATGAGACGTCATTATTTAGTGGGTGCGGAGTTTCAGCTTTGCGAGAGGAAGCGCTCTGGGGATGACGGTGGGGATGGCTGCACAGCATTATGAATATGCCTAATGCCACTGAACTGTGCACTTAAAAATGACTAAGATGATACATTTATTTTATTTTTTAAAAGATTTTATTTATTTTTGGAGAGAGGGGAAAGGAAGGAGAAAGAGGGGGAGAAACATTGATGTGAGAGAAATACATCAATTGGTTGCTTCTTGTGCGCCCCCAAGTGGGGAACTGGCTGGCAGCCCAGGCATGTGTCCTGAGTGGAGTTTGAACCTGAGACCTTTTGGTTCTCAGGCCTGCGCTCAATCCACTGAGCCACACCAGCCAAGGTTTCCCTTCAACTTCTCGTTGCAGCCCACCAGAGGTAGCCTCCTGCTTCAGGACAGTAGAGGTCTCACCACCCTACTCACTCACCAGCAGTGGGGAGAGGCCTCTGCTGCCTTCTGAGCAGTGGGCGATCTAGTTCTGGCCTCCCACCCCAACAGCTGGCCTTCCAGTGCTGCTGTAACGGTGTTGAGCTAGATGCCCCAGACACGGAGATGTCCCCCAGGAACCTGGCTTGAGGGATGGGAGAAGCGAGGACAGCCATTGAGAGGTACTCTGCATATCTGTGGCAGCCAGGCAGAGGGGTGTGACTTTGACTTATAGTGGGTGGGAAGCAGGGGCTTGTGATGTAGGGGGGCAGGGGTGCTTACAGCACCTGCTCAAGAGGCAGGAAGGCAGTTCACCCTGTGTCACCAGGCCCTACCTGCCTGGACTGATAATGGCAGCCGAGAAAAAATGAACAGAACAGGGAGATGTAACCCACTGTGGGAAAAGTTGAAAATGGGGTCGTGCCAGAAACTCCAGGCCAGGATTTAAACTAGGCCTGGCAGCCATGAGGTGCGTGCACTGGCACGCACTCTTTCTCTGTCTCTCTCACTCTGCCATGCAGTTTGCACGCACTTTTTCTCTGTCTCTCTCACTCTGCCATGCAGTTTGAGAGGGAGCGGGGGTCTGCCAAGAAGGACCCCACCAGCCCACCAGGAGGTCTGTTGTGAAAGGAGGTGCCGTGTGGTTTTGAATTAAGAGCTGGAGAACACAGCTGCACAGCTAATGGTTCTGGGAATTGCAGGGCCTGTCCAGCTGAGCCCGGATTCAGGGGAGACACCTGAATGCTGAACTGTGGCTGGGAGTGCTGAGCCGTGGACTTGCAGCCCAGCCCAGTTTGGCAAAGGGGTCACCACCATGTGCTTGTGGGGGTTTTAGAGGGAGCGGGACTTAATGGTACATTCTAAATCTGTATGACTTTTAAATAAATCATTTTTCCTTTTCACCAAACTCTGGCATTGGAAGTCACACTTCTTGGCAGTGGGCAGTTGGACCCCTCACAACGGTTTCAGAACAGCATAGGCTGGGCTTCTGTAGTGGTACTTCCTGCTGTCTTCGCATGGATCCTCGTGAAAGCAGAGCCTCAGCCTAGAACTTGGGTGCACTTTATTTGGTGGCTGACTTCAGGAAATGAGAGAAAGTGATGAGAATGACAAAGGGTGGAGGTGAAATTCGACAAAGTGTGTTTTGACTTGTGTCCCTTCCTAGTTGAAGGTTACCCCAGATGAAGAGAACACCTGCAGCTGTGGGGAAAGCCTGGGAGCAGAAAAGCAGAGACCCCACAGCAGAGGCCGGAAATGAGGCACCAACCGTGTACACAGCCAGCACTAGTGCTGCAGCTAAAATCAGAAGTGGGCTGATCAGATGAATCTGGAAGATCCAAAGCACCTGCTACACCTTCCTTCCCCACACCTAGGGGATCAGGAATCTGCGATAAGGCCAAAGGCCAAGCACTTTCTGCTCCCTGGGACAAAGGTACCTTTGTCTTGTGGACTTTTGTTCATTTTAAAAATATTTGGAGAGGTCCCAGTAAGTGTTAAGCACTTTTCTACACTGAGATAGAGGAGAGAACAGAAAGCCCTGTGGAGCTTACATTCTAGTGTGTGGGAGGGGGTAGGGGGACAATAAATAATATACATAGCACATCAAATAGTGACAGATGCTGGAAAACAAAGCAGGGACGGAGGGTAATTTGTGCTGGTTGGGAGTGGGGCGAAGACACGCTCTTTTAAATAAAGTCATCAGGGAAAATGTCACTGAAAAGGTAACATTTAAGCAGACAGCAGAAGGAAGTGAAAGTGAGGAAAATCAGCAAGATGCTGAGAAGGAGCCTCGGCGAGGCAGGAGGGCACGCAGAAGAGTACAGTGCTGAGAAGCCAAGTGAAGACAGTGTTTCAAGGCACAGTGAGCTGCATGCAATGCTGCTCACTGGGGGGTGGGCCAATATGAGGCTGGAGAACTGGCCAAGGGACTTGGAGGTCAATGGCACCCAGCAGGCTGAAGAGGGGGGGAGGGGAGAAGTCGGAAGTTGAGGGGAATTAAGAGCAAAGAGGGAGGGGAAGAACTGAAGACAGTGAATAAAAGCAACTTCTGGAGTTTAGTTACGAAGGGAAGGAGAGAAATGGGCAGCAGCTGGAAGCTAATGCAGAGTCAAGAAGGGCTTTTCCAAGACGGGAGACCTGCCTGGATCTTTGCTGCCACTCCCCTTCATCTTTCCACTCGCTGTAGACAAATCTGCAGCCTTTTTGACCTCCTTCCTCAAGCCCCAAAATATTTTTGCAAAGTGTGTTCCCCAGAGGGTTGTGAGTTGTAGGCTGTGAAAGCCACAGTCCTTTGTTCCTCTTTTTGCTGTCACATCCTTCTTTGGCCAACTCAGTCAGGAGGTGAAATTCAGGAGCAGAAAGGACAAAGATATGTCAACATATCCTTCTGCCTCATTGAATTGGGGCCCTTTATCAACCTGGAGGCCCCTGCCTATACATGGGGCTCCCTGCCTGCCTGCTGCTGGTCTGGCAGGCACTGGCGGAAACGACAGTCCCTGAACTCCAGTCATTCTTGGATGGCCTCTGTGATTTCTATTATTTCCCCACGTCACATGTAGTTCTCACTTCATGTTTATCTGTAAAGCACTTTAAAACATGTTTTGTGGTTAAACTCACATCAAACTATTTCGTTTATTTTTCCATTTTATTTACTGCTTTTAGAGAGAGGACAGGAGAGAGAAAAACATCGACTTGTTGTTCCACTTATTTATGCATTTGTCAGTTGATTTCAGTATGTGCCCTGACTGGGGATCCAATCAGCAACCTCGGGGTGTCAGGATGGTGCTCTAGGGACCTGAGCTGCCCAGCCAGGGCCTAAAACTCACCATTTTAAATTGTACAATTCAGTGGGTTTTAGAACAGCCATGATGTTGTGCAACCATTACCACTATAGTTCCAAAAACTTTTTGTTCAACCCAAAAGGAGCCCTGCACAACACTTTCCCCCAGCTTTTGGTAACCAACCACAAATCTGCTCTTCGGATTTGCTTATTTTATGGAAACAGAATCATAGAATATCATCTTTTGTGTCTGGTTTCTTTCACTTAATATAGTTGCTCCATTTGTGCCTTCTTTTGTGTGTTTTTTCTAGTGTACCATTTTGATTCCCTTCCCATTTTCTTTTCTGTATATTTTTTAGTTATTTATTTTTTTATTTTTAAAAGATTTCATTTATTTATTTCTAGAGAGAGGGGAAGGGAAGGAGAAAGAGAAGGAGAGAAACATCAATGTATGGTTGGTTGCCTCTCATCAGCCCCCTACTGGGGACCTGGCCCTCAACCCAGGCATGTGCCCTGACCAGTCAGGCCATTTGGTTCACAAGCTGGGGCCCAATCCACTGAACCACACCAGCCAGGGCTATTTCCTTAGTTATTTTAAAAAGAAATCTTATTTCACAATTATAAGAATTTTAAATTTTTTTATTCAATATATATTTATATACAGAATCAGAATTAAAATACAAAAGAGCACTGTTCAATAGAAGTATTTTTAAGGTAGTGTCTAATGACATTTTGTGTTGTTTTACTAATTTACTAAATAAGACTGTTTTTATACTGTGGATCCCGAGAATGATGTGCCTTTTAAGATGGACTTCTGGGGGCTAACTGGGCTGAAAGCTTTAAATTGTCTATAGTCATTGCCAAACAGGGGCTTCCTGTGCTCTCTGCACTTCATGAAAAAGCTGCACCAAGCAGCTGCCTCCTACCCTGCGCTCCTGCCAGCTGGGCCCACCCTTAGAAAGGAGATTTTCAGCTGTAAATCTACCAAATGGGCTGCTACACAGGAGCTGCCACACCATTCCACAGCAGTGCTGCTCACTGATTGAGCTGTTTGCACTGAATAAAGTCTCTCCCTTCACTGCACCCCAAATTGGGGACTCCTGTTGGTGTTGAATTGGCACCAATGACCTTTGACCTTCAGTCGACAATACAGGGTTTAGTAATCCCTAGCCTACTCCTGAAAGCAGGACACCCACTACTCTCCCGGTTTTCACATGGCCCTAGGGAAATGGGTCTGAGTTCTAGCAACCCAAGTTTCCAGTGGGACCCAAAGTGGCCTGTCTGCATTCCAGGGGAAAGAAAGGTTGCAGATTGCAGGGACCCGGGTTATCACCTTCGTTGTGCAACCACATCACTCACAAGTACAAAGTACTCCACATGGCACCTGTACCTTGGGGTTGTGGACAGCCCCATGTCCTGGGAGTGAGCAGCCATCTAGAACAGCTCTAGAGCATGATCCAAATCAGAGCAGACAGGAGGAAAGAGGCGTGAAACGGACCAGTTGACAGCCACGATTCAGATCAACCATCTGCTCCTGGATAGAATGAAAGTCCAGGGCAGCCAAGTCTTCTGGATTTTCCAGGGAACACAGAAAATCTGGATTTTAACTATTAAATAACTCCAGATTCATAACTGTTGGCATCTAATGCAAAATTTTAAAATAAGGTGGGTTGGTCCCTGGCAGGGATGCTAGTTGGTTGGAGCATCCTCCTGATACACCAAGGTTGCAGGTCTGATCCCCCTTAAGGGCACATACAAGAAGCAAACAGTGAATGCATAAATGAATGGAACAACAAATCGATGTTTTTCTCTTTGTTTCAAATCAACAAATAATAAATAACTAAGTAAAACAACGCGGGTTGGGCAAATCCTATCTGTGTACACGATTATCCCTGAAGAGTGCGTGTATTCCAAGTAGAAGAAAAGGAGGCCTGCAGCAGAGAAGCGACTCCCCAAAAACCAAACAGCCACCAAACAGCCAGGTGAGGGAGGCAGAGCCCCAAGTTTCCAGACAGCTTCTTTCCTGGAACAGTTTCCTGGTCGTAAAATATACACTTACCCCGGACTCAGACCGAAATCCCTTCCGCTGGCCTGGACTGCCAAGTGCAAGGTCCGCGGCCCCGCCAGGCCCCGCCCGCCTCACCTCACCCTCCACCCCGGAGCGCCCCAGGTTCCCGGACTTCGCCCTGCGTGCCCAGGGCCGAGAGTGTCATCGCCTGCCACTCCACTTCCTCTACCACCCGCACTGCCCGCTCCAAGCCTGACACCCACTGCGCGTTCCCAGCGGGTCACGCAAAACCCTCCTCCACGGCCCTATCGCCCCCTCCCAAGACTGGCTGCCATCCGAGTCACCGGCCCACACCGAGCAGCGGGAAACCAACCCCACGGGCGCGTAGCCCTCCCGAAAGCGCGAGGAGCCTCCGATCGCGCCAAGACCACTGGGAGGAGGGAGGCGCGCGTGCGCCTCACGGATTTATTGCGTCACCGGGTCTGCAGCGCGAATGCACCGCCCACGCCTCCGCGCCGGCTAGGCGCGCGCCGGGGCCGCGGAGCAGGCCTCGCGGAGCTGGCCTCGCGGTCTAGCGCCTCCTCCAGTAGCTGCACGCGCGCCGTGGTCTCGGTCAGCATGTCCATGAGCACTTGCTGTTGCAGCCGCAGGTAGTTGTTCTCCTCCAGCAGCTCCTGGCTGCGGACACGCGGCACCTGCGCCTTCCCGCCCGGGGCAGTCGGCGGGCGCGGCGGCGGCCTGGAGCGCCCCGGCGGGCCCTCCGCGGCCCAGCGGCCGCCGCGGAACACGAACGCCCGGTCGTCCAGGCGCGTGCGCGGCGCGTCGTAGCTGAGACCCAGCTCGGCCTGGCGCGCGCTGTGCTCCAGGAGATAGAAGGTGGACATGGAGGAGATGCGGCGCAGTGGCGGGCGCCGCGGCGAGAAGCGCCGCGAGAAGTGGTCGGCCCAGAACTGCCGCAACTGCTCCCACAGGCGACTGGCGTGGTACGCGGCCGGCCACCGGAAGGCCTCCAGGTCGAGAGCCAGGTGGGCCCCGGCAGGCGCGCGGGTGCCCAGAGTGGAGCCGCTAGGACGTTGGTGACCGCAGTTGCACCCTTTCCTTGGGGCCCCTGATGTTATGAATGATGGAAGCGAGCCAGGGGCACTGCTAGGGAGCAAGGACGCGGGTGAGCAGCCCGCTCGCAGCTGGCTATCCCCTCAGACCGCGAGGCCCGGCGGTGGATAGGGCTTGGCCACTGAGAAGCCCATCCCTGCTGGTCATACTAGCAGCAGTTCCCCCGAAGCCACCTTCCCCAAAGACCACTCTGTGTCAGACCCTGCTCTCTAAAGACTAGGCGGCTGCTGGGACGGGTTATGGGGCTGGGAGGATGGAAGAATAGCAGAGAAAGGTCCTTCAAGGTCGCCCAGGACTTTGCTGAGTGTATTGGGTGTGGATAAGGGTGAGCCTGCAGGCAGAGTGGAAAGCCAGGCAAGGCTGCGTGTTCTAGAGGCGAGGAGGACCTTGGGCTGGGCTTATTACCCAGTGCTTAGCTGGGAATAGCGGAAGAGGGAGCTGGACAGGTAAAGGCACCGCCGAAGGGTTACAAGGCTGGGGCTGCATCTGGGTCTGCAGAGTGTCCGGTAGGCTGTCTAGTGTAACAGCACGGTTGCCCTCATCATTCACTTATTCTGCAACCTCAAACTGGCACCTCCGTACCAGCCCCCATCTGGGCAGGGGGTCCCAGGCGTGCCTGCCTTCCAGATGCTGTCGGTCCAGCTGGGGCGCATCTATAGGTAGTCCATTGTACTCAGCGACATCCTGGGGGCACATGCCAGGGGCTAGAACCTCTGCTTAGGACTCGAGGTAACGGGAGTTGTGCAGACTACACCTAACTGTCATACCAAGCAGACCCCATCTTCAGGGAGCTAAAGTCCCACCCCCATGTGAATGCTGATTCTGTTGTGTGTGAGAAGAGGACTGTGTGCTCTGTTTTAAGTTCCTCTTCTTCCCATGAAGTGTGAAAAGGGAAAGAACCTTGGAACAGGGCCCTGGCCCTCTGTCGTGCCTTCGCTACTTGCACACACAACTTACTCCTCACACAGAGCTGGGTAGTGGCTAGGTGGTGCTCTCCCCTGGATGCAGCTCAGGGACACACCTTCGGAAGCCTGCAGAGGACCCATGAGGTGCAACCAGGCTCACCCTTGAGGTGGCATCTTCCCAGAGGACCCTTCCCGGAGAATCCAAGCTGCATGTCATCCCTCACCTGCAGGATGTGCTGGAAGTGCAAAGCTGCTGTCCCAGGCCTGGCCCAATCTGTGAGCCCCTCAGCTGATGTCCACCTGCTACGACTCACAATGCCTCCAGGCCAGATCAGCCCAGAACAAAAGGGGTGCTGCCTGCCAAGCCCTGGGCTCTGCTGTGTTCAAGGCGCTGTTCTAGGGATGTGTCCCTTGCTGGAGCTGAGCTGTTGTTCCTAGGGGCAGGTCTTAAGCACAGCCCGAGACAGGAATTTGTTGCAAGGGAGGGAACTCAGTGAAGCTAATGTAAGGTGTCATGGGGTCGGACGCCCTGGAAGCAGAGCCTGAGGTGAGAACTCTTGTTTGATTTATTGGAGGTGCCCTTGGAGGCAGGGAGGGAGGGGAGCAGGTCAGGGCAGGGAAAAGGGCTGAAGGGAAGCAAGAGTGTGGCCTCAAGTGGAGCCAGGCCTTGGCCCAACCCCACAGGGAGCTGCCGAAATTGCCCCACAGAGTGCGGCCTCCTTGCCAGGGGTTAGGTCCAGTGCCACCAGCCTTCACACCATGGGCAGAGCCAGGTGGCTGGGCCACCTTCTGGGAAACTTTGTTCCAGAACAACAAACTACGTATATGCGTAATGTACAGTTTGATATGTGCTGCTGATGTATGAAACTATCACTCAGGGTAACGAAGGCATCCATTAGCTTCAGAAGTTTCCTCTGCTCCCATCACTATAGAATCATTTGCATTTTCTCAGATTTTATGTATATACAATCCAGTATGCAATCTTTAGAAAATTTTATTTGTTTAAAGGTCTTATTTTTTCACTTTTAGAGAGAGGGTCAGGAAGGGAGAAAGAGGGAGAGAAACATCAACGTTTGAGAGATACATCAGTTGGTTGGCTCTCACATGCCTCCATCTGGGGGCAACCCAGGCACATGATCCGACTGGGAATCGGCAACCTCTCGGTTTGCAGGCTGGTGCTCCATCCACTGAACCACACCAGCCAGGGCCAATTTAGTATGTGATTTTTTTTTTTTGTGCTAGCTTCTTACAGCATAACTATTTTGATATTCATTCCTGTTGTATTTATGAACAATCCTTTTACTGATGAGTAGTAGTCCATTGTGTGGAAATACCACAATCTGTTTTCCCATCCAGCATTGATGGGAATTTAGGTTGTGTCCAGTTTGGAAGTTTTTATAAGTACAGCGGCTGTGAATACCCACGTGCCAGTGTTTAGTTGTCCGTGTGCTCTTGTTTCTCTCGAAGGACTGAGTGCTCAGGAGTAGAATGCCCGGGCCGCATGGTAGGCATACGTGTACCTCTTTGTGAAGTTACCACACTTTTTCCAGCATGATTGTTAAACAGCACCACCACCATTGAAAGAGTTTCTGTTCCTCCATGTGCTTGACAAACATTTGTATGATTTAATTTTAGTCATTCTACTGGGTGTGTCTAAACTGATTAATTTCATTTCTCACAGCTAAGAATGTTGGAAGTCTTTTTGTAAGAGGGTGCAGTCAGGGGGGCCTCCGAAGATGGATTTGTAACGGGGTCCAGAACTCAGGGTGTCCAGGCAATATTTTTAAAAATATGGGATGTCCTCACCCCCACAGGTCTGAACTGGGGGAAGGGACACATGGAACAGGGCCATAGAGAGCTGTTTTGCATAGCAACAGTTTTGCAAAGACCCTTGGGCATGGTCATTTAACATATCTATAAGTTTTAACTGGTTTCATGGATATGTTAAATAGCTGTGGCCATGCTTTGAGCCAGGGGAATGGGAGTGACTGACTCAGGATGTAACTGAGAGGCAACTCCCTGTGATTACAGCACCTGCGTGAGAGCTTGGAGTTGATTGGCTCCACACCATGGGGCCACGCCTGCTGGGACTTACTTTAGCAGCCAAGAAAGGCTGAGAAAATACAGGAATGCTGGCATGTAGTCGACTGTGGGAGGAGTGGGAAATGGGGATGCAGAGGAAGATTGGTGCTGGGATTTACACCCAGGTGCGGTAGCCATGCTGGATGGTTGGGACCACGTGGCTTTGGGTGCTCCCTTTTGCCACATGGCTTAGGAAGCAGGAGAGACCTTGCTGGGAAGGAAAGGGATGAAGGGACTCTTGCTGATGGGCCATGAGAAGGTGCCACATGGTTTTGGATTAACTGGAGATCGTGGTGGCGACACAGCTAATGGTGCCAGAACCAAGGGGCTGCCTGAGCCATGGACTTATCCTTCTTTTCCTGGGATATGGTACCCCCAACTGGGCAGAGGGAGAAGGAAGGACTGTGTGCATTTGTGGGTATTCTAAAGGACTTTAGTATTTTAATGAAGACATTAAGTCATTATTGTAAGTCTGTATCACTTTTTAAATAAATAATTCCTTTCACCAATCTCTGGCATTGAGAGACGTCCTTCCCTGGTGGCTGGTGAGGTGAACCTAGTATGGTGGGTGAACTCCTGGAGCACAAGGTGGGGTTCCATTCGGTAATAGTATATTGTTCGCCCTTCCCCCTGGTCTGTTCGGTACATTTTCATGTGCTATTTCCCACCTGCCTGGTGATATTGTTCAAGTTTTGCCTATTTTATTTTACTGGATTGTTTGTCTTATTGAATATAAGGAGTTTTTTAATGCTATGTATTTGTCAGCCATGTTTTGCAAATATTTCCTCCCAGTCTGTGGCTTGCCTTCCTCTTTTTCTTTCTCCCATTCTTCCTTTCTTCCATTCTTTCTCTTTTTTTTTTTTTTTGAATTTTTTTTATGAGCATTTATTTGAGCCAAATTTATGACGTATGCCAAGGAGCAGGATCTCAAATGCTCCAGAGAATGACAGTTTTTCAGCTTATTATACATTTGAAATTAAGGAGAGAAAGTAAGGAAGATTATATAGCGGTGGGAGAAAGGAAGATGGTGATTGTATTACAGGGTAGTTAACAAGATTATGTGCTGTCTTGAGGGCGGTCACCTTTAGAAGGAAGGATCTGAAAAGACCCATTTCCAAAGGTGCTTTAACCTGTCCCTGACTGGTGTGGCTCAGTGGATTGAGTGCTGGCCTGTAAACCAAAAGGTTTTTGCTCTGATTCCCAGTCAGGGCACATGCCTGGGTTGTGGGCCAGGTCCTCAGTTGGGGATGTGTGAGAGGCAACATTGATTGATGTTTCTCTCCCTCTCTTTCTCCTTCCCCTCTCTCTAAAAATAAATAAATAAAATCTTTTTTAAAACAGTGTGTTAACCTAGATACACATAAACAATGAACAGGGCTGGCTTAAAGCAAAAAGCAAAGATAAGCCTTTTACTTAAAAGTTATATCCCTGGGGCATGACTACCCATCAAGACCCTCCCAGTTAGGAATTTACAATCAGATCACTCTATAAGGTTACTTTTCATAGACCTCCCCTTTTTCATCCACAGTTCCTCCTCTTAGTCATAAATCAGTCTGAAGGATTCATTAATGACTAACCTTTCGGTCGGATAGTGTGGTCTCACAGCACTAGAAAGGCTTGTTGTTAGAAGTCTCAGCATCCACATCATCTTGTTGGCCATTGGGAATGGGGCAACGCTGCTATCATGCAATGTACATTAAGGTCAATTTTTTCCCAAAGAATTTGTATTATGGAATTATGTTCACTAGTCAAAATAGTTGGACTATATAGAAAAACACCCAGAACGAGTATAACTATTATTATGACTAATATTAGCACACACGTAAAGACAAACAAAATGGATTCTGAGTTCATTATCAATCAGTGGGTATACAGGCCTTGTTGATGTTTTGGGAGAGCTGTCTACCTCTGATGTCAGCGGCTTCTCAGCCTAGGGGAGTCTCTGATGACCATAAGCAGAAGTAGATGTCCCTTCATGGTTATTTGCCTGATAGGGTCCCTTCCAGTGAGGTTGGAAAGTGTCTTTTATTGGATGTCCTTTCCAGTAAACAAAGGTGGCAGTCAATAACCTTTCAAGTCTTTATTTCCTGAGAGCTCCGCATGAAAGGAAGTGGTTATCGAGTTGGCATTTTCTCCAAGTGACTCTATCAAACCTTGGCAGTAGTGTATGATGTCACCTTTCAGTAATGTCCCCTCATAAATTCCTTCATCAAAGTCTAGGTTAAATTCACTGTGATGCATGAAGGAATGTAAAAACCACAAAGTGGGAAGCCGGGGAGCAGGAAGGAACCACACGGCTGCCTTGAGTTTCCCACAGCCCCATCGTTAGTTTCTTATTTTTAATTATATTTTATTGATTATGCTGTTACAGTTGTTCTGACTTTTACCTTTTTGCCCCGTCTCCACTCAGCAACCCCCACTCCCTCAGGCAATCCTCCCACCATTGTTCACATCCATGGATCATGTGTATAAATTCTTGGGCTACTCCATTTCCTATGCTGTACTTTACATCCCCATGGCTATTCTGTAACTACTTATTTTTTGCCATTTTATTGTTCATAGTTTTGATCTTGCTTTTCTTAAATAAGTCTCTTTAATATTTCCTATAATAATGGTTTGGTGATGATAAACTCCTTTATTTTTTTCTTGTCTGAGAAACTCTACCCTTCAATTCTGAGTGGTAGCTTTGCTGGATAGAGCAATCTTAGCTGTAGGTCCCTGCTTTTCATGACTTTGAATACTCCTTGCCAAACCCTTCTAGCCTGCAAAGTTTCTTTTGAGAAATCAGGTGTCATCATATGGGAACTCCCCTGTAGATAATTATCTGCCTTTCTCTTGCTGCTTTTAAGATTCTCTCTTTATTTTTAACCTTTGTCATTGTAATTATAATGTGCCTCTTTGCATTCATCTTGTTTGGGACTCTCTGTACTTCCTGGACTTGCATGTCTATTTCCTTCACCAAACTAGGGAAGTTTTCTTTCACTGTTTTTTCAAATAGATTTCCAATTGCTTTTATTTTTAAAAAACTTTAAAAAAGATTTTATTGATTTATTTTTAGAGAGAAGGGGAGGGAGGGAGAAAGAGAGGGAGAGAAATAGCAATGTGTGGTTGCCTCTTGCATGCCCCCTACTGGGGACCTGGCCTGAAAGCCAGCCTTGTGCTCTGACTGGGAATTGAACTGGAGACCCTTTGGTTCGCAGGGCTGCGCTCAATCTACTGAGTTACACCAGCTAGGGAAGATTTTCAATTTCTTGCTCTTTCTCTTCTCCTTCTGGCACCCCTATGATGTGGATGTTGGACCTCTTGAAGTTGTCCCACAGGCTGCTCATACTATCCTTTTTTTAAAATATTTTTTTCATGTTCTGATTGGTTGTTTTTTGCTTCCTTCTGTTCCAAATCATTGATTTGATTCTTGACCTCATCCACTCTACTGTTATTTCCTTGTAAATTGTTCTTTATTACAATTAGTGTATCCTTCATTTCTGACTAGATCTTTTTTATGCTATTGAGGTCTTCACTGAGTTCCTTGAGCATCCTTATAACCAGTGTTTTGAACTCTGCATGTGACAGATTGCTTATCTCCATTTTGTTTAGCTCTTTTTCTGAAGTTTGATCTTTCTTTCATTTGGGCCATGTTTCTTTGTCTCCTCGTTTTGGCAACTCCCTGGGTTTGTTTCTATGTATTAGGTAGAGCTGCTCTGACTCCCTATCTTGGTAGTGTGGCCTAATGTAGTAGGTGTCCAAGGGTCCAATGGCTCTCCTATCACCCAAGCTGGGTACTCAAGTGCACCCTTTGTGTAGGCTGAGTACACCATCTTCTTGTAGTTGAGCCTTCAATGCTGTTGGCAGGCCAGTGGGAAGGATTTACCCAGGCCAGTCAGCTGCAGGGATTGGCTGTGACTACTGACCACCAACCTCCACCATCCATGAAGGATCAGCTATGCAGGGGCAGGTGGTGGTGCTCTGATGTGGTCTGTAGCTGTCCACTGGGTACGCTGGCCCTGGGGTTCCCCCCACTCCCAGTGGTGCACGGCAAGGTCAGCCCCCAGCTGTATTTTGCCTGGGGCCACCCTGCCTGAGCTATTAAGCAATCAGATGGCTGCTGCTTGTGCTGAACTTGGAGATTCCCAGGTGAAACTAGGCTGGCTGCTGGTAGTACCAGACCTGGGGTTCACGGACCTCTGGCTCGCAAAGCCAGCCGCTGCTTGTTTGAGAGGATTTAAGAGGTTGTGCAGCCTGAGCCAAGACCAGCCAGCCATTCATATGGAAAAGCAGCTTGGGTGAACCAGTAAGGTGGGTGGGGCAGTCTCCTGTGCTCTCCAAGGCGGGATAAACAGTGTTAGCCAGGTTGATGGAGTCTCTCTATGGCACCAGCTTGCCAGCTCTGTTGGTGGAGGGTTTTGAAAAAGAGACAATGGTCCCTGCTCGCCTTGATGCCAGATACTTCAGTTTTCTCCCTGTATTCCACTGGGGCCTTTCAAGCTGCTACCCCAGTGTCAGAGCTCAGAGGGAGTGAGTCTGAGTACATGAGTCTGTGTGTGGGTTCTTTAGGAGGAACTGCTTGGGGCTCCAGAATTTCATGCCACTGACTCAATCCCCACTGGTTTTTGCAGCCAGAAGTTGGGGAGACTTATCTTCCTGGCACTGCAACCCTGGCCTGGGGGTCCTGGTGTGAGGCTGGGACTCCTTGCTCCTGAAATACCCTTCTCGAATTTTTATCCACCACACTTGGGTGAGCGACCAGCCTGTTCTGCATCTGCTGCCCTCCTACCAGTTGGGATGGATGTGGTTTCTTTGATTCTGTAGTTGTCAGACTTCCATTCAAATTCGATTTCTGATGGTTCTGAGTGATGGTTGTTCAATATTTTAGTTGTAATTTTGATGTGGTTGTGCAAAGAGGTGAGCCATGTCTGCCTATGCTGCCATCTTGACTGGAAGTCCCCCACTATTTCATTTACAACCATTGTTTACCTACATAATGTAGTCTAAACACTTTCTTACATATATTGAGATTTAACCCTTAAAATCTAATGTCTAGTGGAAACTAAGAAATCATCAATTAGCATTCTTTAACTTGAACATCTTATAACCTCTAGAAACATTTTTCACAAACTTAAAAGTCAATTATTAGTATTGGACTCTATTAATTATTATTATTAATAATAGAATTATTAATAATTAAAACTCATCCACTTTCACCCAATGCAAAGTGGGAGGGAGGGGGCACAGTGGGCCCCTGTTGTGCCCAGCATCAGCGGCCGGGTCCACAGGGTGTTCCTAGGTGGGCTTCTTTGGAATCCTGCCATGCTACGCCAAGTAATTGTTGATGCAAGAAACTTCCAAACCTGTAGAGAATTTTTACGAATTTATTTGAGCCAAACTGACAACATAGCCAGGGAGTGAGATCTCAAATACTCCCTATGGCTTGCCTTTTACTAAAAGTTCTTAATTTTGATAATTTTGTAGTTTATGCTTTTTGGGTCCTGTTTAAGAACTCACTGCCAAACCTAGAATTACTAACATTTTCACCTCTGTTTTCTTCTGGAAGTTCTATGGTTTTTTAGCTTTATGTTACATTTAGGTCTCTGTTCCATTTTGAGTTAATTATTGTTTATAGTGTGAGGTAAGAGTCCATTTTTTTCATACAGCTGTCGTTAAACCAGTACCATTTATAGACAAGAGTGGCCTTCACCCCTAGTGAGTGTCATGTCTGTTCTCCTTCATGTGACTGTGACTCTTCCTGGGTTCCCCGTTCTCTTCCATCAGTCTGTTCTAGCACCAATACCATTTTTTTTCTTTTTTTAAAACTTTAGCCCCAGCTGGTGTGGCTCAGTGGATTGAGTGCCAGCCTGCGAATTCCCAGTCAGGGCACATACCTGGATTGCTGGCTAGGTCTCCAGTGGGGGGGCACACGAGAGGCAACCACACATTGATGTTTCTCTCCCTGTCTTTCTCCTTCCCTTTCCCTCTATCTAAAAATAAATAAATAAGAAAATTTTTTAAAAACTTAAAAAATTGTATTTATTGATTTTACAGAGAGAGAGGAAGGGAGAAGGAGACATCGATTTGTTGTTCTACCTACTTATGCCCTCATTGGTTGATTCTTGTATGTGTCCTGATGAGGGATCGAACCTGCAACCTTGGCATATTGGGACAATGCTCTAACCAAGTGAGCTACTTGGCCAGGGCCACTTCTTGTTTCCTTGCTACCCATTGTGCCTTAAAGTTAGTTCCGTGCAGTTCTTTGGAATCTGCAGTAATCTAAAAAATATATTGAAAAATCCTGTTTTAAGAAAAAAATCTGAAAAACATTAATCTGCTCTAGATAACCACCTTCAGGAAGTGCCACAGAGCCTGAGAATCTGCATGTGGGTTTGAGCGGCAGAGGCTAAGGAGAGAGCAACAGGCAGATGGGGAGGGTGCTGAGCTCCTCTCAGAATGGAAGATTTCACAGTCATCCAAAGAGTGGCTAGGGGCCCTGGATGGTGTAGCTCAGTGGATTCAGTGCTGGCCTGCAAACCAAGGGGTCATTGGTTCAATTCCCAGTCAAGGCACGTGCCTGGGTTGCAGGCCAGGTCTCCAGTAGGGGCGTATGAGAGGCAACCACACATGGATGTTTCTATCCCTCTCTTTCTCCCTCCCTTCCCCTTCTCTAAATAATAAGTAAAAATCCTTCTACTAAAAATAAAGAATGACTGGGGGATAGAAAAATGTGTGTCCAGTCCCTGCCCAACAGTAGTGGGCGTCAGCTGAACTTTGAAACATCAGCCTTGGGGCATGGGGACCAGCACACAGGTTAAAGAGCACTTGTTTTCAGCAGAAAAACATTTTTTGCCCTATTTAAATGTTAATTTGAATATTTCTGCTTTATGGTAATTTATAAACTTATTATGGTTTTATATTTGTATGAGAGCTGTAAATAAATTTATAGTGAGTTAATGTTGCAGGCATTTAAACAAGTGTATGTGGTGGGTTAATGTGATTAACTCATGGTGTAGTTTATCCCAAATAATTCCTTTTTACACAGGTGCCTGTTGAAGTCTCAGGCTTTCTGCAGAAATCATATCATTTTCTGGCTTTTTAACTCCCGAAATAAGCTCTAAAGTGAGTCCAGAGGTGTCCAACCCGCTGCCCAGGGCCGCACATAGCCCAGGATGGCTATGAAAGCAGCCCAGCACAAAGTCATAAATTTACTTAAAAATCTTTTTTTTCGCTCGTCATTTTTTGTTAGTGTTTGTGTGTTTAGTGTGCGGCCCAAGACAGCTCCTCTTCTTCCTGCATGGCCAAAAGCTGGGACACCCATGCCGGGCAGTTGTCTTTTAAATGAGTTCTCATCATTGAGCTAAACGCTTCTCTGAAATTGGGAGAGGCTTTTTTTTTTTTTTTTAGTTGTAAACTTGAAGTTGTACAAGGAACACATGCACACCTTTCATCCAGATCCCCTGCAGGCGGCGCTGTGTGTGGCCCATTCCCTGGGCCATTTCTGAACCATTTACAAAGATGGCGGCCCTTCGCCCTTGAACACCTCACCGTGTACTCTTTCCTTTAAACACAGTAGTTACCAGCCTTACGCGTTTATACTGTGCGATACTTAAAGTGACCATCCTTACTTCAGTTTAATTAGTTAGCTGACAACGTCCTTTACAGTGTTTTGGTCCTTCCAGTGCAGGATCCATCGGGACAGGCAAGGCATTTGCACCTTGCAGAGGAGCCTTCGCTCTCTGCTGCAGGCAGACGTAGTAAGGCCACGTCAGCGTCCTGTTGCGCGTCACGTGCCCTGAGGTTTGGCCTCTCTTGGTGCCCCCTGCCTGTCCCATCACCACCATTGTGGTTGCCGACACCGGCACTCCCTTCCCACTCAGCGCGGGCCCTCAGCGCTCTGCTACAAGTGAGAGCCCTTCCTCCTCCCCAGTTGGTGCTGTGAGATATCACAGGGCATGCAGACGGGTCTCTACCCTGGGTCCCTGGCACCGAGCTCCTGAAACTGTTGGATTTTCCGAAGTGATAAGAGCACTAGCATATCTTTTGTTCTGATATTTTGCCTTCGACCCCTGTTGCCGCCCAGAATCCCTGAATTCCTTATCATTTCCTGGGTCATAGATATGCTTTTGTTCTAAGGAGGTGACTCTAGGCTGGCTCCTGAATAGGACTGGTCACCAGAAAGATCAAGCCGAAGCTTGGAGCTTTCAGTCCCGCCCCCCTTCTTTGGAGAAGGGAGAGGGGCTAGGAATGGAGTTGAAGATTGATGGAGCCTCCATAAAAACCCCCACAGCAGCTCCAGGCTTCTCGCGTTGGCTGTCTTGGCGGCGAATTGAGCGGATTGGTGGATTGAGTGCAGGCTACACACCAAAGGGTCGCCGGTTGGATTCCCAGTCCCGGCACATGCCTCGGTTGTGGAGGTGACCACACATTGATGTTTCTCTCCCTCTCTTACTCCCTGTCTAAAAATAAATAAATATAACCTTTATAAAAAGAAAAGCACTTATCCATGAAACACCGCTGAACTCTGGGTGAGAGCAGTGAGAGTCTGGCGTTTTTGCCCCGGGAAGCTGCAGAAACCGACGGTGTCGCCGCCAGAGGGAGCTCGCTGGTTTGGGACAGACCAAGGTGGCCTCCGAGCTGCCCCTGCGCACCCGTGAGAATGGCTCTAATCAGAAAGGCAGACAAGAGCGAGTGTCGGTGACGCTGGTGAAAACGACACCCTCTGCTCCGCTCTGAGAATGCGAGATAGAGCCGCCACTTCGGGAAATAACTTGGCATTTTCTTTAAAAGTCAACGTAAACTTACCATACAAGTCAGTAATTCTGCTTCTATGTGTTGCCCAAAAGAAATGGAAACGTGTTCATACAGACCTGTGTGCAAATGTTCACCCGTCTCACCTGTTACAGCTGAAAGCTGGATGCCGTCTGAGTATCCGCCCACTGTCCAGTGGGCAAACAGTGTGGTCTGTCCATGCGATGGAGTATTAGCAATAAAAAGGAATGAGTTCATGGCTGGTGCTACAGCCTGGCTGAACCGCAAAAACATTCTGAGTGAGATGAATCAAATACGTAGACCACATGGTGCGATTCCGTTTGAATGGAACACCTAGAAAAGGGAGGTCAGAGGGAGAAAGCAGCACAGTGGCTGTCTGGGGTGACTGAGAGCTGACTGCAAATGGACCACAGGGACTTTCTGGTGGCGGAGATATTCTAAAATTGGGTTGCTGTAATGGCTGCACAATTCCATAAATGCACTAAAAATCATTGAATCTTTTACTTACAGTGGGCAAACTTTATGGTATGTAAATCATATTTCAATAATGTTTAAGAAAAACTATGTGAGGTGTTAAACAGAAGCTTTCATGGCTGAAAGCTTTTCTGAAAGAAAGGTTTTATTGAGCCAAAATGCTAGACAGGAAAGGAGCAGGTCCTTGGGACATGCAATGTGAACCACCAGCAGCAGCGCTGGATGGAGAAGCAAGGTGCCTGCCCTGACCAGTGGGGCTCAGTAGGTTGGGCTTTGTCCTGTGAACTGAAAGGTCACTGGTTCAATTCCTGGTCAGGGCACTGCCTGGGTAGGGACAGCTCACACAAGATATTTATCTCCCTCCCTTCCCCCCTTAAAATAAATAAATAAAAGCTATTGTCTTTTTGCATCTAAGATAACACACCTTAAAAAAGGCAGAGTAATCTCCTCTCCAGCCCTCAGGGCAAAACCTCCCACCAGCACAGGAGACCACCACTGCTGGTTGTCCCCCACCCCGCCCCACAGCTCTGTGCTGTAAGTGTTAATTATCGTTGGATAGTGAATGTTAACTGTGCACCCGCCTGTGTAAAAGAGCTGCGTGCCCTGGCCCGGTAGCTCCAGTAGCTTGGTTATTTAGAGTATGACCTGGTACCCCAAGGTTTTGTGGGTTCGATTCGGTCAGCGCACATACAAGAATCAACCAAAGAATACAGGTAATACTTCTGTTTCTCTCCTTTCCTCTTTCTCTAAAATCAATAAATAAAAATAAAAAAAATAAAAGAAGTATGTGTGTCTTCTTTCTTTTTATCCAATCCCATAGATTCCCCCTACTTTGCTCCCCCTGCCTAATTTACCACCCGTGGATTTCATGTAACTGTCCTTACACCTCCTCTTTGATTCTAAGGTATAAAATAAACTGCAAAACTGCCATTCTCGGGAACATCACATCTAGCAACTAGCAGGCCACTTCAAGGAGTTGTACAAAGTGGAAGGATTTTATAGGAAGGAGAGTGGGGTGAGGGAGTTATTAAAATTAAAAAAAAAGAAGGGACATGCAATGTGAACCACCAGCAGCAGCGCTGGATGGAGAAGCAAGGTGCCTGCCCTGACCAGTGGGGCTCAGTAGGTTGGGCTTTGTCCTGTGAACTGAAAGGTCACTGGTTCAATTCCTGGTCAGGGCACTGCCTGGGTAGGTGTCTTTCTGCAAGACACCTTTTCTTCGGGGGAAGAGGAGGGAAGGGTTTTTATCATGCGGAGTGCCTCTTCTTTCCATAGGGACAGTGGTGGGTGTCTGTGTGACAGATTACTGGTTCTTGACCAGAAAATTCCATACTGGTGACTAAAATTATGTTTCTGGGAGAGGCGGAAACTGCAGTTAGAACAGGTATTAAGTCTAAGTTTGGTATCATGGGCTTTTAGCATGAGTGACGCCATTTTGGGCCTGTGGTTTTATTTTCTCTTTAACTATACTGAATGATTCCATTTACATGAAGCTCTAGAAAAAGATCAATCTTTTCTACAGTAACAGAAAGCAGGTCAGTTTTTGCCTGAGGCTGGTGGTGGGGACAGACTGGGGTCTTTGTCCTTGGTTCCTAGCACAGGACAAACCCTTGGAATTTCCTGAGTGAAAGGAGTGTTTTTTATTAGTCGTAATGAACCCCTAATAATCACACCTGTGTTTATACAAACATGAGTTGATTATTGGTGGGTCCCTAAATGCCAACATGTGGGTAGCCCAGGCACCCCATTTGCAGCTGGCATCTGCAGTGGGTGCAGTCTTATGGGGCTGAGTCCTTAAATCTTTGGAATCTGACACTAAATCTGGGCAGTCAGTGTGAAGCGGCATATGGGGCCATATCAGAGTGGAGCTGGAACCACCCTTCCCGTGGAAATGCCTCGCACATCTTGCTCCTGGAAACTTTGGGCCATTAGGCTCGGCCAAACCAACAATGTCTTACAAAGTCTTGCGTATAAAACCAGCAGACATCTGACCACAAGGACTGATGATTCTGGTTGCTCGTTCTTTCTTTTTTTTTTTAAGTTCGAACTTCAGTTCTTTTTTTAAAAATTTTATTTTAATTGTTGTTCTTTTACAGTTTTCTGTCTTTTGCTCCCATTCCAGCCCACTGCCCCAGCCTTCCCCACCTCCCTCCCATTTCCACCCCCACTAGTTTTTGTCCATGTGTC
Organism: Anoura caudifer; assembly: GCA_004027475.1. Classification (NCBI taxonomy): domain Eukaryota; kingdom Metazoa; phylum Chordata; class Mammalia; order Chiroptera; family Phyllostomidae; genus Anoura; species Anoura caudifer. Next base: position 42,724 of record PVKU01007745.1, on the reverse strand, counting down.
CTTTATACTTGTTGCTCCAAACCCTTCCCCTTTCCCCCTGAAATTCCCTCCCCTCTCCCCTCTGGTGACTATCAACCCCTTCTCAATTTCAGTGTCTGTGGTTATATGGTTGCTCTCTCTGAAGATAATCAGTAACCTGTGGGGTAGAGCCAAGAGCTCAGCTCGTCAGCACCTATAGGAATTCGTTTCTTTTCATGTCATTATTCCTCTTTTCATAAAGTCCCCTTGCCTTCATCCTGTAACCAAGGACACTAACTGGGTTTCTGCCTGAATCTGTGCTTTCCAAATTACAATTCTTTTATCCCAAATAAATGCTCATTGCCACTCATTTTGGCTTCTTAATTTTAGGTTAACATTAGTGTCCCGATTTAACTGACTTGATAGAAGTGGTGTCAGAAGACAACACATATTTGGTGTCAGAGGAAAGAAAGAACTTCAGAGGAAACTTCTGGGGTAATGAAAATGTTCCATGTCTCCATTATGTAGTAATTACATGGTTATGTAGTATGCATTACCAAAATCATGGAACTATTCAAGAGAGTTGAAATTCTAAACTGTGCGGGGGGGGGGGGGGGGGGGGGGGGGGGGGGGGGGGGGGGGTGGAGGATATAGGACATCTAAATCCAGGATGAGCGCAGGGAGGCCCTGTGACCGGTGGCTGAGGAGCAGTCCAGGAGAGCAGACTAGAGCCAGAGGACAGGGCACTGAGGGGGACCTCAGCCAGAAGACACAGCAGATAGACTGCCAACTGCCTTCCAGTAGTTGGGAGGAGGTTCCCCAGCTGAAGGGGTTTGGGGACACATCAGTCCTGTGCACTGTGTGGAGGCCTCCAGTCAGCCATGGCGCTGGCAGGCATGCTCCAGCTTATCAAAGGGTAGTGAGTGGAGGTGCCTGGTGAGAGAGGAAGGAGGATGGAGCCCATTCACGAGGCCAGGTGGCTCTGAAAGCCAGGAAAAGCCATCTCCATGCCAGTTCCCAGCTCCAGACAGCACAGGTCAGGCAGTATTCCTTTTCTTCTCCCCAGGTTCTTTGGTAGTGCTTTGTGCTTTCCAGGAGCTTATTTCAATGTGTTTCTGTTCCTTATAACCAAAAATAGGCCCAGATGAAAAGTTCTTAGACTGGGGAAAAATAATCATAGTAGATAATCCTCATGCATACAGTTTTCTTACAAACAATGTGAAAAAGACAAAACCTGTAATACAAAAATGGACAAATGACATGAATAGTTCACAAAGGAAGAAATATATATGGTTTGCGAATGTCAAAAAGTAACAAGCCCTGGCTAGTGTGGCTCAATGGATTGAATGCTGGCCTGTGAACTGAAAGGTCACCGGTTCAATTCCTGGTCAGAGCACATGCCTGGGTTACAGGTCAGGTCTCCAGTTGAGGGCGTGCAAGAGGCAGCCTATCGATGTATCTCTTGCACACAGATGTTTCTCTCCCTCTCTTTTTCCCTTCCTTCCCTTCTCTCTTAAAATAAATTTTAAAAATCTTTAAAAAAATAAAAACTGTAATAAAAGAAACGTAATGACATACTTTTTTCCCCTTTTGCCTATCAATTTGATTTGACAAAGCCAGATTAGTGTGGGCACAGAGAAACGACCATTACTGACCCAGCCAATAAAAAAGGACTGGTTGGGAATATAGCGTGCTCCCTCTGCTGTGTGCACACTCTCTCCTTCTAGCAAAGGAGGGTGGGGGTTAGCAAAGATCGGGACATCTTTGTGGGTGGGGTGGAGGTGAGTTAACTTATAAGAAGCAACTGGAGGCCGGGTACCCAGATGGTTAGAGCATCATCCAAAGTCATCACAGTTGAGGCACATACGTGAAACAACCAATGAGTGCATAACTAAATGGAACAACAAATCACTTTCTCTCTCTCCCTTCCTCTCTCCATAAAAATCAATAAATTAAAAAAAAATTTTAAAAGAATCAGCTACATAGGAAGGACAAATTAGTCAATAATTTTGTTTACAATGGGTTTTACATATACTATCTTTTTTGAAAAAAGCACAAAAGAAGAAACTTAATTGATTCTTTATTGAAAAGATAAAATACACATGTTAAAAAAATTCTACTTTCTATTTCCAAAGTGTCAGCCCCTTCTTCAGCATCAGCCACTCTTGGCAATTTCTCGGGCATCTTTCCAGGAAACTTGTTTGTCCAAGTTTCTATTTATGATAATATATCTCCCTTTGCAACATGACAGGAAACATACTTTTTTCACAGAACTCTAAATGAGTTATAACAGCACAAAGAGGTGGTTACCACATGCTTTCCAATGGGGCAGAACCATTACATGGGTGACTCCTATTTTATGTAAGCAGTTCTCTCTGATGGTAGTGTAGCCTACCTAGCTAGTACAGAAGGGTTAAGAACTAGGAGAAAGCCCTGGCTGGTGTTGCTGAGTGGGTTGAGTGCTGGCCTGTGAACCACAGGGTCATGGGTTCAATTCCTAGTCAGGGCACATGCCTGGGTTGCAGGCCAGGTCTCCAGTACAGGGCACTCAAGAGGCAAGCAGACATTGATGTTTCTCTCCCATTTTCTTTCCCTCCCCATCTCTAAAAATAAATAAAATCTAAAAAAAAAAAAGAAAAGAAAAACTAGGAGAAAGCCTTTGCAACTACCTAAACATTTGCTAAACTTGTTCAATTTATTGATTACTAACAAACTGGCTTGCCTTCAGGGCAGGAACATAAAGACAAGAAAACTGCTAGAAATCCACCCTAGCCCATTTGAAACTGACCAGAGGACACTTTGATGCCTTGGTGTGAACTTTTCTCATTATACCCTCATTATAATACTAAAATCTCTGCCCAAGGCATGGCTTATCTGCCATTTTCTGTACATTCAATGTATGGAGAGCTGTGCCTGCTAACTGTGTATGCTCATCCTGAACATACCTCAACATGCTATGAGGTAAGCACCTGGCCCTATAATATGCTGTGATCTTTTGTTCTCAGGGAATAACGCCCATGGCACTCCTTGCTTTCTGGCATGCAATACAGTTCCCAGTTACAAAATTGACCTGGTGTGTTCTTTTGATTGACACCTGTCAAGTCGTCAGATCCTGTTTGGGGTTAACAGTAGGTTAGGTTGTTTCTAAGATTTGGGTAATACAAATGATGTTGCAATACACATCATTATGTATATTTTTAAACAAAAGTACAGTATGTGGATATATTCCACCTATTTGTAGACCTACTTAGAAAAAGATACAGATATATTCTCGAGGTGGAATTGCTGGGCTAAAGAATGTGTACATTTTTAAATTGATAAAAATAGTTTATTTTGAAAACCATCTTGTAGATTATAAGGTCCAAATACATTCCATGAAATCTCCCACACCTTCTAAGTCTAAGACCTATGAAATGATTAGTACCTTTTTTATTTTAAAAAGTTTTATTTATTTTATTTATTTATTTTCAGAGAGAGGGAAAAGGAGGGAGGGAGAATCATCCATCATTCACCTCTTGCACACCCCAACCAGGAACCTGGCCCGCAACCCAGGTGTGTGCCCTGACAGGTGACTTTTCACTTTGGAGGACAATGCCCAACCCACTGAGTCATGCTAGTTAGGGCATTTTTTTTTTTTTAAAGATTTTATTTACCAGCCCTGGCTGGTGTGGTTCAGTGGATTGAACCAAGGGGTCGCTGGTTCAATTCCCTGTCAGGGCACATGCCTGGATAGCAAGCCAGGTCCCCAATAAGGGGCGTGTGAAATGCAATCACACATTGATATTTCTTTCCCTGTCTTCCTCCCTTCCCCTTGGTCTAAAAATTAAAAAATAATAATAACAGATTTTATTTACTTATTTCAGAGAGAGGGGAAGGGAGGGAGAAAGAGAGGGAGAGACAGACACATCAATTTGCAAGGGAAACATCAGCCGGTTGCCTCTTGCACATGCCCCCAACTGAAGACCTGGCCTGTAACCCAGGCATGTGCCCTGACAGGGAATCGAACCAGTGACTTTTAGGTTTACAGCTGTGGCTGTCGACACAGCCAGGGTTGATTAGTACTTTTAGTGAAATACTTTAATACCTCACAGTACCTTTTGTATTAACAAGAAAAATCTCATGCCTTTTTCAAGCTGGAACAATGGAAAGTGTAGAACACAAACGCAAACCCTTAAGAAAAAGGGGAGGAATTTCACAGAGCTGAAGATCGAGTGCCTGAGATTGAAGTTTGCCCAAAAGATTCTTCAAGAGGCAAGGAGGAAGCTTATGTATAAAAAGCTAAGCACTGTCACAGGAATATAGGCAGATGGACAGAACTGAGATTTGGGGATGGTGAGGATGGCAAGAAACGTGGGCATCTTCCATGCAGGACCCTAAAGGGCATTCCTCATCAGGATCACAGGTATCAACAGTGTGAGCCCAGAAGGTCTGAAAGATGTTGCAGCTTCTGTGCCTTCACTGGCTCTTCAATGTTGTAAGCTCAACAAAGCTTCAGTTAACATGCTGAGCATTATGGAACCATATATTGCAGGAGGTACCCCAACCCAAAGTGAGAAATGAATGGGTCTGCAAGGGTGGTGATAGCACTTAGATTGTTCCATCTCATGGTGAGTGTGGTGGCATCATCTGCACAGAGGATCTGTTTCATGAGATCCATACTGTTGGAAAACCTCCAAATTTCTATTGCCTGCAAATTCTCTTCTCCAAAATGGATTCGATTGACATACTTATTACAGGGATGAACTAAGGTGTCTACCATGATTAATTCCGTAATTCAGTCACTTAAATAAACAGGCACTGCTTTCAAATTGTAAAGAAAAAGAAAAAGAAAAAAAGGAAATCTTATTCTTGTCCTTGAGTTTGTGTTGGCTTCCTCCTTTGAAGGATATTATAGTTTAGCTGGAAAATCCCTAGCAGGATCTTTGGCAGGTCCTCTAGCCCTGTTGTCTTGGGCCCAGACCCAGGATTCCCAGGATCAGCCTAACTGGAATTCCCTATGTTGGGGTGCTCTACAATTCATCCCTAGTCACCCAGGCACACACACTCAGTGTTGGCTTTGGTTTCTCTTTCCTTAGCTTGAGTCCAAGTGACCATTTTTTGGCACTGACATTCAAGACTTTTGTTTCCATATGTCTGGCATTCCTAATCCTGCCCTTTAATGAGCTGCAAAAAGTGGCTTCCGAGCTGGCCATACAACTGTTATTCTGTCTTTCAGACCCTCTGGAATAATCTTAGAATAATGTTTCATAAACATCTAAATCATGACCCAAATCTAAAATCTAAACTATCGCCCTACAAGCTCCTTGGCTAGGTCTTCAAGGCCTGCCCTTAACCCAGCTCTGGAGCTGACCTGCCATCACTTTCATGAACACCCTTCTTCAGCCCAAACACCCGCAAACACCCCTGTACATAGTGTCCCCAAACACACGCATACTCATTTTCCTGCCTTTGCATATGATGTTCCCTCATCTAAAGAAGCCTTCCTCCAACTCTCCATCTGTAGAAATCCTGCATATCCTGTCCAGCTCTTTCCCTGTCCATTTTAGATGAAAGCAGTGTCTCTCAATTCAAAACTCCGTTAAATTCAGTCAAGTACTACTCCATATTATAGCATACACCTTTTTTGCTGGAATAGCTCTTTTGCTCACACATGCAGTTCCTGTAACTACATTTTTAAAAAGATTTTATTTTTAGAGAGAGGGGAAGGGAGGGAGGAGAGGGAGAGAAACATCTATGTGCCAGAGATACATCAATAGGTTGCCTCTTGCCTGCCCTCAACTGGGGACCCAACATGCAACCCAGGCATGTGCCTGACCAGGATTTGGTTGACAGGCTGGCACTCAGTCCACCAAGCCACACCAACCAGGGATTTTTCATTAAAGATTTTTATTTATTTATGTTTAGAGAGAGGGGGAGAGATAGAGAAAGAAACATAGATGTGCAAGACCCCACCTGCAATCCAGCCATGTGCTGCTACAGGGAACCGAACTGGTGACCCCTCCGCTTCGGGGATGATGCCCAATCCACTGAGCCACGCCAACACGGCTGTAAGTACATTTTAAGCACATTGTTTGGAACACATGGCATCCAGAATATTACTGCACGTTAAATAATCCACTTCCCCAGGTAAACAGAAAAGCAAAATTCCCTTACACAAATGGTGGGGCTGAGACTTGAGGATTACTGAACTCATGCAAACACCAAACTCTGACTCCTTTTTCCCCCTTCCAGGTGGCAGAGGGGAATAAAGCTGGTTCTCGGATAGGCGATCCATCTACAGATTCTAGTTTTTCCACCCCAGGAGTCAGCCTTTGGGCATACAAGCAAATGCAAGACAGAGCAGGACCTATAAAGGTCTAAGGAAACCTTAGATACTTCCATTTTGAGGTTCTCGGCACATTGAAAACTGAAGATGTGCTAAATGTAGGTTTAAAGTAGTGGTATGTTTGCAATCTTCTCCCATGGCACCATCCTTTTCTTTCAATCTTGTCGTGTGTCTGTGACCTTATGCCTAATCTTACTTCAGGATGCACTACAAATTGAAAGTTGAAAAAGCCTTCTATTACAGTATTTTAGCCTCTAGTTTATATTGGGGAAAGTCGCAGCCGCAGGCTCCTAGGTCCAGAGTGGCGACTCTGCAGGAATGGTGACGGGTGGTTACACAGGGCTGCGCAGGCGAATCCAGGCTCGGCCGGAGGGAGCCCGTACCGGTTCCGCCAGAGCCCCTTCGGGGACTCGCATTCGGAGCCAGGGGAACTTGCCCTACCCGATGGCAAGCCAGACCTCCCACCCTTTCTACCGCCAGCCATTTGCCTTCTCAACGAAGGGAACAGGATGCAGGGCCTAGGTCCAGGGTTCAAAATCCGAGAGGTCGACACTACTAAGGTTGGGATGAAATGCCCAGCAGCCCGCCCATTAAGGCGCCAGGTCCACCGGGCGCGGAAACCCTTGCCGGGCTAGCCCCGCCCCAGGACGCGCGCCTGCGGTTCTCCGCCCTGGCCCGCCCCCGCCCCTCCGGCCCAACCAACAGGTACTTCCTGCCTCACTCTCAGCCAATCCTCACACTCCACGAAGAATAGCCCTAGGGGGCGTATGGGAAGGTGATTAGAGCGATGACCACGTTGACCAACCGTATTTCGGGACTGCCGCGAGGGGCGGGATTTTGCGCTGGCCGGAGCTACTCAGGAGCGAGGGGCGGAGGCAGGGCCGGACTGCGTGCGGCGGCGCTCGATCGCTCGCGCGGCAGCAGCGGTCGCCTAGGCCTCTTCGTTCTGTAGCACGTGACGGTCGGGCCTCTTGTGCCGCTGTCTCCCCTGCAGCGCGGCGCCAGGTGTGCGTTCGGGGGGGAGGCGCGGGCGTCGCCGGCGGTCCCCGGGAGGTTCGAGGGGAGACCGGGGAGGCCTGCGTTTCTCTTCGGGCCTGTGAGGACCCCAGGGGCCTGGGTGCATGGCGCCGCGGCTGAGGAGTCGGACGGGTCCGGGGCCGAGGGGTAGGGCTGGGTTTCGAGGGCTCAGGCTCTGGCCCACGCGCCGGTCGTGAGAGGCTAGGCCCGAGCCTGGGCTGTCTGGGTTGGGGATCCAAGCCCAGGCCGCGCCGCTGGGGTCGGGAGGCGTGGCAGGTGCTCTGGAGCCTCGCTCCTATGACCTCAGGGAAAGCCAATTTCTTCTTGTGGCTTTGCTTCTCGAGGTTTCTTAGGCCTTTTGCTGGCTGCTTGGGCAGCCGAAGTGGACTGGAGTAAACCGGGCAAAGGTTTGGGGTGGAATCGGTCTAGTCGATAACCCTGGTAGTGGGGAAAGGTGATACCGGATCGAGAGAGTATTTATTTATGATTAATATTATGGGTTCGGTGCTTGAAAATAGAGCCGCAAAGAGAGGACTGACGGAAACCCAGCACCCCGAAGAGTATGTAGAATGTACTAGAATACGCGGTGATTGAAAAACTTAAGTCTTAACATTTTCACCTGTTCTGAGGTGGTGAGTAATCCAGTCGGATATTCACCAGACACGAAAAGCAGGAAAGCACTCGAGCTCGCCGTGGGCGGGTCGTTCCACAGTGAGGAACTGGCCCGGAGCTGTGAAGCGACTGGCCCAAGGTCACACGATGGGTTTTATGATCAGGTTGGGACTGTAGTTGAGGGCTAGGTACTTTTGGCGTTAAGGTTAAGTTTGGTTAAGATTGAGGCCGTGGTTCAGGTCGTTGATCCGCCATTTATTGCTGTGTAAACGGAATTTGGGCAATTTGCTTACCTTTTGTACCGCGGTGCTCCCCGAGTAATGGGTATCATGCCTAGTGGAGTTACTAGAATTAGATGGAGGGGTATAAAAAATAGGACGGTCAAGCCTTATGCATGTTAACTGCACGATAAGAAAGGATTGCAGTAAATTGCAGCCTGAGTGCCGGTGGTTCACCGCACGGACTGGCACCCCGAGCTCGCTCGGGGCTCTTAGGGTCCGTTTCCGGGGGCGGGGGTGACGCGGCGCAGGACCCTAGTAGACGCTGTTGAGGGAAAGTTCAGCTGAGCTGAAGGGCCGGGAGGACAGGGGTGAGTCACAGTTCAGTCACTATATCGGCGTGAGGAATGGAACGTTGGTTTGATTTTTGAATGAGGTGTTTGTTTTTTAATTTTAAAGGAGAGTTATATTGATCTTTAAAGTCGCTCTGTACCCTAGTCTTTTTTTTTTTTTTCTCCCAGCAGTGTGTGAGGATTGCGAGCAGCATCCCTGCCTTGTTGTCCATTTGCTGTCCTGACATTGGAGCAGAGGTGAAGAGCTCTGGGGAGCTCTCCTTGCTCCAGCCGGTGTGCAGCGGAGCCGGCCGGCCGCGGGATAAGCACAAGGCCCGGGCGAAGCGTGGAAGGTGGTGCACGCGCCTTACAGCAGGCAGATTTTCTTGACCTATCTGAAAATGGGTGTCGGTGTCCCTTCATACCACACTATCTTAACTTAGCAGTTTCGACTCACACATTATCTTGCAAGGACCACGACGGGTGAACATTTTGACAGAAGTCAGTTGCTGCAGTTTTGGCAATTGGGCTATTGCGTCCTTTTAGTTAGAGTTCGCTTTGCCCTGCAGATAGTTTAAGGGGCTGAGGGGACATTTGGTAAGCACCAGCGCGGGCAACCAGCTTTTGAATTGCTTCACTTTCCACATAGTCTCCTGTGTACCTTACCTGGGGGGGTGCTGTTGGAAGGGACAAATAGGGTGGGAAACTACGTTAGTAGTGCAGTGAACTGTATGAATAAGATCCACGGCTCATAAAAACAACTGGGGAATAATGAAACTGTGAACATGGTTGTGGCCTGTGTAGTTTATGTAGAACTGTAAGGGAAGTGCTGGTGGGATGCTTTTTAACGGCACCACATATACTTTTAAATTAAGCTTAACTGTGAGCTGTGAAAATTATTAGGAGATTATTTATTTTTAAAATTTTATTTACTTTTGGAGAGAGGGGAAGGGAAGGAGAAAGAGAGGGAGAGAAACATCAATGTGTGAGAGATACACACAGGGATCTGTTGCCTTTCACTGGCCCCCAACTGGGGACCTGGCCTGCAGCCCAGGTACGTGCCCCAAACTGGGCATCGAACCAGAGACCTCTCTTGGTTCCCAGGTCAGTGCTCAGTGACCTGAGTAATTCACCCAATGTGCCAAGTTATAAAATAGTTGAAGAGAGATTATGACTTCTGAGTTCCTGCTCATAAACACTACTGTATATGTCTGACTGTGACCTTGGACAGTTGGTCTTAAATTCTCTTAGTCTTAAATTCCTACTGTGTCAAATGGGAATGATAGAACATCCTGGGGTTCTTGTGAGGATTAAATTAGACAACCTAATGTTATCTAAACCCAATAAGATTTAAAGTTTAAATGGAAAGATGAATGGATAGCCTAAATGAAAGACTGCCTCAGCTGTTACTACACACTGCCTTTTTAAAAATCACCTTTTTAAAGCCCTGACTGGTGTGGTCCAGTTGGTTGGGCATTGTCCCCCAAAGCAAAAGGTCGCTGGTTCAATTCCTGGTCAGGGCATGTGCCTGGATTGCGGGTTCTCCCCCGTCCAGGCATGTGCATGTTCAGGAGGCAATACCGATGTTTTTCTTTTTCTCCTTCCCTTCCCCTCTCTCTAAAAATTAAAAAAAATCACTTTTTTTTTTTCTTTTGCAACAACCAATAACATTAACAAGGTAATTTCTTCTGTTCCTTTTTCTAATTTCTCACAGACTAAAGAAATTAGAGTTGAATTTTACTAATTGCTTTTAAGAGACTTAAGTCCCATAAACAAAGGCCTAGAACCAAATGGCTTCACTGGTGAATTCTGCAAAATACTTCATGGGAGAATTAACATCAATTCTTCACAAACTCTTCCAAACAAATGGAAGAGGAGAGAACGTTTGTCAGCTCATTCTATGGAACCCTGATACCAAAACCAGGCAAACAGTACATGTGTGCTTGCTTCAGCAGCACGTTCACTAAAACTGGAATGATACAGAGAAGATTAGCAGGTCCCCGTGCAAGGATGATACTCAAATATGTGAAATGTTCCATATTTTTTGAAGTAAAAATGTATAAGAAATGGAAATCAGAACAATATCTCTTATGAAAACATGCAAACATACTCAGTGCTAGCAGACAGAATCCAGCAACATATAAATAGGATTTACTCACCGGGACAAAATGGGATTTTTCCTGTAAATGCAAGGTTGGTTCAACATACAATAATAAATGCCGTATACCACATTGATAAAGGACAAAAACCACATGAGCGTCTCGATAGAATTTAACAAAATGCAGTACCCTTTCATGGTAGAAACACTCAACAAACCAGGACTAGAAAGAAAGTTCCTCAGTCTGATTAAGGGACAAAGAAATCTCTTACCTGGGATTTGTGATCCTCTTTTTAATTTCTTTTGGATTAAAGGAATTAGAGTTGAAATTCCCTAATTTATTTTGAGAAACAAGTCCCACAAAGAAAAGCCCAGAACCAAATGGCTTCACTGGTGATTCTGCCAAATAGGGAAGAAAACACCAATTCTTCACAAATGTTTTCCAAAACAGAAGAGGGGAGAACACTTCCCAACTCATTCTATGAGGCCAGCATTGCCATGATAGCCAAGCCAGGCAAAAATTTCACAAGAAAACTACACACCAATATCTCTTAGGAAAATAGATACCAAAGTAGACTTGACTTGAAAAGATAAAATGTAAAAACTTAAATTTAATAAACTCCAATAATTTGAGTCTCTTTGTTTTAAAGATTTCTTAAAAAGTTTTTTTTTTAAAAAAACATCTTATTTATTGTTTATTTTTAGAGAGAGGAAGGGAGCGAGAGAAACATCAGTGTGATCAACATTGATGGTTGCCCTTTGTATGACTTGACCTGCAACCCAGGCAGGTGCGGAATCAACCAGCGATCTCTTGGTTCACAGGCCATTGCTCAATTCACTGAGGCATACCAGCCAGGGCAAAAGATCTTTCTTTTTTTAAAATATTTTATTTATTTTTAGAGAGAAGGGAAGAAAGGGAGAGAAACATCAGTATGTGGTTGCCTTTAATGCATCCCTTACTGGGGACCTGGCCTGCAACCTAGGCATGTGCCATGATAGGGAATTGAACTGATGACCCTTTAGTTCTCAGGCCTGCACTCAATCCACTGAGCTACACCAGCCAGGGCAAAAAAGGTCTTTCTTTAATAGAATTCTTGTTTTTCTTTAATAGGTCCTTTCAGTAAGGGACCCTTACAGAGGATAAAGTTTCTGACTTTGAAAGGTGGCAAATTTAATATTTCTTTAGTGTTTGTCCAGTCCTAAAGTTGATCTAAGTTGTCTGATTTTGCTAAAATTTGGTGCAGAATGTGTTTCTGTTAACTAGAATATTTTGTGTTCAGAGTCTCATGCAGTAATTAAATGTGTATAATAAAATAATACAGACTTTTTAAAGAATATACTGAGAATAGAATTATCATTAATGAAAAATAAAATTTGGAGAATTCATAAAGAAAAATAATTAGTGATAGCAGGGAAAGAAATCATAGATAAATGTAGACATTTCCATATCTAAATGTTAACATTGTATATATGCAGCATTGCAAGGAAGTGTTATAGAAGAAATCATTAATATAATGGGAGGAAAGCAGGTTTTTCTTGTTGTGTCACATCATTCAGCTTTGTTGAAGTATGTTGGAGGAGTAGGCAGGCATATTAGACCTTTTGGTTCAGTACGAAAATTGAAAATGTGTTAAACTGTGGTTGTACTTTGCGTATCAGAGAACAAACTGTTTGAGTATACCTATAAAGTACTGGACTCTGATAGACTTTGTATTATCTTTTTATATTTTCACAGCAAGCCTTTGAGTTAGCAGTACTATTACCCACATCTGTAACATAGAGATAGAAGATTCTCTAGAAATTCAATGAGCTGAGCAAGGCCAGAGAAGAGCAGGAGAGTCTGGAACCCAGTTTCTCTGATGGGACAAGTTATACCACACATACACTGCACTACATGTGTATGAGGAATTAACTTTGTGAATCTTCAGTTTTAAAATAGGAAACTTCCATCTCTAGAATTCACTCTTTTTAAGAGTTAAGGGTGGATTGAAATATTAACAGTGAGTATATTAGATGCTCTTGGAGAATCCTCCTAACCCTGAGATTCTGAGAGCTAGGCTTTTGCTCTTTCCTTGGGAAATTGAGAAGCAAGCCAGAAAGCGTTTATATTATAAATGTGTGCGTATTTGGTTCCTGTTTTTTGGTTTTGTGTACATTTTCCCACGTGATCCCAGAGGGTAGAGATTCTCTGACTTGGATATAGGTAGATAATTGTATTTGATTACTAAAAACAAAGCCCTAATTAACTGAAAGGAAAGGAGAAAGACTACCTGAAGTTCAAATTTCTAATCCAGTTCACCTGAGTCTTTTGTAGCGTTGTGCCTTTTAGAAGACCAGGTTAATTTAAAGGTAGTTTCTAAATGACTTTGATTAAGTTTAAAGAACCACCTTCAACGATACAATTGTGTGTGTGTGTGTGTGTATACACACACACATACTAAAAAAGCTGTTAATTTGGAAATAATTACCCACAAGAAATTGCAACAATAGTCCTGAGAGGTCTCTGTTACCATCACCCAGCTTCCCCCAAAGGTGGCATCTTACATAACTATGGGACATAGCAAAAGTAGGAAGCTAACGTTGGTACAATCTATAGACTTTACTCAGATTTTACCAGGTATCACATGCCATTGTCTATACATAGTTCTGTGTGGTTTTATCTATGTCAGTAATTAATTTTTTTAATTTTTACTTTTTTGGCATTTTTTTATAGAAGGAAAATAGTAGCAGGAGTTTAAATAGTACTACCTATTTCTTGTAAGTTAGATTGCTAAAAAGTAGGTTATAATGAGTTTATTTTGATACTAACCATAATCCCCCCAAAAAGAAACCTTGACTTATAAACTACAGTATATGCATAAAGTTTGAAAACATGGGCAAATAAATACAGTCATCAAGGTCACCTTTAATCTATAAAAAAATTTTTCCCCAAACTTTATGTATACCTTATATAGATTAAGCTTCTGAATGTTAGAGACTCATTTTTAGGAAAATGATTGATTTCTAGTTGGCACTCATGACATTGAATTGAACTGTCAACTAACGCTATGGGGCAGCAGATGGATTTTCTCCTTTTACTCCAGAAAACAGTCTTGAACTCTGCCACCCAGGTTTTATCAAGAGCCCAGTTGTAAGACTTATGGATGAGTATTTGAAGGACATGCAGACTGTTCATTTCTCTGAAACCTAGATATTGTAAGTTTTGTCTTTAGGTCAAGTTCTAGATCAGTGACAGCTGGATCTTGAGCCATATAGCGTTGGCCCCCATAGTGTTGGTTTATTGACTTAGTCTTTGCTTGCAGAAGGGACATAAGACAAGGTCAAACAAGACTTACACTTGCATGTGGCTTGAGGGTGTTTTTGAGAATGGTTGTCCACCTCAGTAGACTCATGGATGTTAAAATATTTTTATGTTTGTAGTTTGTTTTTTATACATTAAAAAGCTTTTTTATTTTAGAAGAGTTCTAATTTACAGAAAAATTATGGAGCTAGTACACAGAATTCCCATATACTGCCGTAACATTTAGTTTCCTCTGTATAAAGGTCTCATATTATGATCCATTTCCTACAACTAATGAAACAATATTGAAACATTAACTAATGTCCATGTTTTATTCAAATATAATTAGTTTTTTAAAGTTATATTTATTTGGGTAACATTGGTTAATAATATTACATAATTTTCAGATATACAAAATTATAGTTTGAAATCTGTGTAACTGTATTGTGTGCTTGGTTTTGACTGTCAATTGCTGGCTCTCCTGGAGGTCCATGCCTGTGTACGGCAGTTTGTGATTTGGCCAAGACAGCAATTAAATGGGCCCATCATATAGCACTGAGTTGCCTAGTTATGAGTTTCACATCTACCTAGCCTTTGCCTCCTAGCTCAAAGGGGCTCTGCTGTAGAGTTTCAGGTAATAACCTTGCAATCTTAAAAATTATGAGAGAAAGAGAGAAAATTGCTCCTAAAAGAAAACCAGAAAATGATGTGCTTCATTTTCTGCTTTCAAACAGAAAATAAAGTCTGAGGGAAAGTGCTATAGCATTCAGGAATGCAAGAAACTTTGCCTGTAGAGAAGCTAATTTATTTTAGTGAGCATGGGCTGTGAAGTAGAAGAGATGGGAAATGTGGTAAAAGGAAAGTGCTGTTCAGTCTAAAGGTTGTTTTGTGTGTGTGTGTGTGTGTGTGTGTGTGTGTTTTAAGATTTTATTTATTTTTAGAGAGAGGGGAAGGAGGGAGGGAGAAAGGGAAGTATTGACTGGTTGCCTCTTGCATACCCCAAGCGGGGGACCGGCCGCAACCCAGGCTTGTGCTCTGACCAGGAATTGAACCAGCGACCTCTCGGTTCACAGGTGGATGCTCAATCCATTGAGCCACACAAGCCAGGGCTAAAGGTCATCTCTTGATTCACTTCTATTCCTTACCACTCCTAATCTAGAGATCACCTGCTCTGTGGTTTGGGGGAAGTTGGGAGGGAAGTATGCTGTTGGTTTTTTAAAAGCATTGTCACCTTATTCTTGAGCTACTTGATGTATATTTCTTATTGATAATTTTAAAAGCAGTATGACAACAGATAAATACATTCTCTGCTTATGATTCTGTAAATGTAAAGACAAATGACTTAAAAAGGGACAGACTTATGAAATCCTCCTAAACATTAAAATATGTAGAAAATCATTTTGTGTCTTTAAGACAAAAGCAGTATAGAATTACCAAGTAGGGTGTTTTGTGGTGGGAAATCGGAACCTTGACTTCTGATTCTGGTTTGGCCAATAACAATTTTTTTTCAGGTCAGTTTCTGGACCTCAGTTTCTTTTCAAAAAGGAAGGTTAAGGCTAGCTTTCGATATGTCAGCCCCAGGATTTTTTTAAATTATTAAATTAATTTTTAGAACAGTTTTAAATGTACAGAAAAATTATAAAGATAGTACAGAGGATTCCCATATAATCCACTCTTAGTTCCCCTATTAATAACTTAGGATAGTACATTTATTACAGTTAATGAGCCAACATTGGTACGTGATTACTAAGGTCCATGTTTAGCTCAGATTCCCTTGCTTTTGCCCATGGTCCTTTTCCAGGACTCACTGACCTTCAGTCATCATGTCTCCTCAGGCTACTCTCTCGGGCACAACAGGTTTTTAGGCTTTTCTCATTTTTGATGACCTTGACATTTTTGAGGGCTTCTGGTTAGGTTATTTTGTAGAATGTCCCTCTGCTGGGACGTGCCTGATGTTTCTCTCAAGACTGGACTGGGGATGCGGATTTTTGGGGAGGAACACCACAGGGAGAGGTTAAAGTGCTGTTTTCACATATCATGTGGAGGGCACCTAACTGCCAACATGACCTATCACTGTTCCTGCCTGGCTGAGGTGTGTTTGCCAGGTTTCTCCAGTGTAAAGTTACACTTCCCATATGTCTGGCCTCTTTGGAAGGAAGTCACTATGTCCAGCCCACACTTAGGGAGAGAGGAGTTACGCTCCACCTCCTTGAGGATGGCGTTACGCACACAAATTACTTGGGGCATTTCTGCATGGGAAGCTTGTCTCTCCTTGCTCATATTTATTTACCAGTCTGTTTTTATCAGTATAGATTCATGGGCATTTACTGTGTGCTTTGGGCATGATCTCATAGCACTTACTCTGCTGCTCCTGCGCAGCTTTGGCTCTGGGAGCCCTGTGTCGTGCCCCTTTCAAGCATCCCCAGCCCTGTGGGCGGTTTGTTTTTGTTTTCTTTTTGAACACTTTCCCTTCTGGCTACAAAATGCTCCCTGCTTGTTTAGTACATTTTCTGCTCAAACACCAGAACCAGTCATTTCTTAGCAGAGCCATTTCCTCTTCTTGGAGATGACGGTAGAAACCATGATGAGTACTAGGTGTGTTTGTTGTTACTGGGGTGTGGTTAGGCCCTCTCAGCTGACAGAACCAGGGAATATATGTGCATAGGGTGAATGGTGTATTTACACATAATTATTTCTATATGTAACCTCTGTCTATTAAGCTAAACATGAAATCATGCTGGTGCTTCCAACTCCTGCCAATTACTATGAGGATTATTCTGGCCTCTTTTCTTTGCTTCTCTGTAAATTCCCACACCCAGCATGACAGTGGCTCCCTCCCTCCACCAAGCACCACCCCTTTACTTCGTTGTGCAGGTCCAGTGTACAGACACTGGGGCCTCAGGATTGTTCATCTGCGTGCCCGTGGGAAACAACTTACCAACCCAGAGCAGTGCTGTCGTTATGTCTAGTTTCACAGACTGCAGTCACTTCCAGAGCGACTTTGGCGTCTTTTCCCTCCACTCCCTGGAATGAAGTCACATCATATATCTGTAATACATTAGATTGTTTCATTATATCCTGCGTGCTATCCTTGGATCACTTAACCTCCTAGATGATTTCTTACATTTTTCATACATTAAGATGACTTTTTGTACTGTAAAGTTTTATGGGTTTTGACAAATGCATAGTGTCAGGTGTCTATATATGGCATACAGTATAGTTTCACTGTGCTTACCTAGTCAGTTTTCCCCCTCCCCGCAAACCTCTGGCAGCCACTGATCTCTTTACTGTATGTAAAACTCGCCATTTTCAGAATGTCATGTAATTGGAATTATACAGCATGTTGCCTTATCAGATTTGCTTCTTCCACTTAGCAATATGCATTTAAAATTTATGTAAGTCTTTTTGTGGCTTGATAGCACATTTCTTTTCATTGCTGAACAATATTCCATTGTGTGGGTGTTCTAGTTTGTTTATTCATTGACCTACTGAAGAATGTTTGGGTTTATTCTTCTTAAGTTTTTCTGCATTTGTAAGCTTTCAGATCAGTTAGGTAAATGCATAAGAGCATGATTGCTGAATCATATGGTAAGACTAGGTTTGGCTTTGTAAGAAAGAAATTGCCAAACTATCCTCCAAAGTAGCTGTACTATTTTGCATTTTCACCAGCAATGAAATGAGAGTTTCTCTTGCCTCACATCCTTGCCATTTTAAAAAAAGTTTAGCTATTCTAACAGGTATACGGTAGTGTCTCGTTTTAATTTGTAGTTATGTAACGGCAAATTCTGTTGAGCATCTTTTCACATGCTAATTTGCCATCTAAATATCTTATTTGGGTGAGATCTCTGTTCAGATCCTTTGCCCATTTTTTTAAAAAGGTTTTATTTACTATCTTTCAGAGAGAGGAAGGAAGGGAGGGAGAAAGAGGAAGAGAAACATCAATGTGTGGTTGCTTCTCATGTGCCCCCAACTGGGGGCCTGGCCCATAACCCAGGCATATATCCTGACTGGGAATCGAACCTGCAACCTTTTGGTTCAGTTTGCCGGTGAGCACTCAATCCACTGAGCCACACCAGTGAGGGTGTTTGCCATTTTTTAATTGAATGGTTTGTTTTATTATTTTATCAGATAGTATTTTGCAAATGTTTTCTCCTAGTCTGATTTGTCTTTTAATTCTCCTAAGTGTCTTTCACAGAATTGAGGTTTTTAATTTTCATAAAGTCTAACTTACTAATTTTTTTCTTTCTTGTATCTTGCTTTTGATGTATTAAAACTTTTTTGCCAAACCCAAGATCAGCTAAATTTTCTGTTTTCTTCTAGTAGCATTATAGTGCAGTATCCTTTTTATTTATCAACCTAATAAGTGCTACCTTATAAAAGGGTTTTTTTAAAGATTCTTATTTATTTTTAGAGAGAGGGAAAGGGAGGGAGAAAAGGAGGGAGAGAAATATCAATGTGTGGTTGCCTCTCACGTAGTCCCTACTGGGGACTTAACCCTCCACCCAGGCATGTGTCCTGTGACTGGGAATAGAACTGGTGACCCTTTGGTTTGCAGGCCAGTGCTCAATCCACTGAGCCACACCAGCCAGGGCTGAAAACTGGTTTCCTTGAAATGAGGCCATTCTGGCTCTCTCACATGGATGCCTTTCTCTAAGGTTTCTTTGTTCACAGAGCTGGGCGGGATGGTGTACAGTAGTACCCTCTGTCACTAAACCCTACCTGAACCCCCTATTCCAGACCACTAGCTAGTGCTCTCCTTGTCTTTTGCCTGTGTCACACCCCCCTCATTATTAAGCTACCTACTATTGACATTCAGTCTAATGGGATAGTAATACAGGATTTGGAGTCCTGGATCTCACTTATTAGTTGTGATAAGGAGTAGGGTATTTTAATTCCACTGTTTTAATTTTTTTTAAAGATTTTACTTATTTATTTTTAGAGAGAAAGGAAGGGAGAGAAATGTCAGTGTGTGGTTGCCTCTCACTTGTCTCCTACTGGGAACCTGGCCTGCAACCCAGGCATGTGCCCTGACTGGGAATCGGACTGGCGACTCTTTGGTTCAATCCATGCTCAATCCATTGAGTTACACCAGCCAGGGCGGACAATTGATATTTTTTGTTTGTTTGTTTTTTTAGGACAATTGTTTATAGTTGAGTTTTATTTTGAAATTTTCTTGAAATTGAATCTTCTAAACTGATTTTAGGAAAACCCTTGATTCTCTGGGTTTTCCTATAAAATGAAATGTAGTACAGTTCCTTTTAGTTCTGCTGTGAAGGCCATAATTTTGGGTGAGAGGAGTCGGTGGTCTTTATGAAAGATTTTGGAGGAGGTGACACATTTAACCCACCTCACTGTTTTTATATGTAGATCATGGAAGAGAAGTGGTTGTTTTGTGTGCTGCTGGTCCTTGGCGCTGCTGTCGTTGGGGCTCATGAGGGCCATGATGAGGACGCGGTTGATATTGAAGATGACCTCGATGATGTCATTGAAGAGGTAGAAGACTCGAAATCGAAGCCAGAGACCAGCACGCCTCCATCTCCAAAGGTTTGAAGTGGTCTTTGAATCTTATTTGTTTTACTTTTTGAGGTAATCAGAAGATGAAGGTAAATTTGGGTACTTTTCAAAGGGAAAGCCAGTTTGCTGAAATATGTATTGATGTCTCTGGCAGCCTTTATTACGTCTTGCTAAAGATAAATTATGATATATGAATTGAATTCAGGGGCCAGCAAGGAAAATTTTGTGGTAATTGAAAGGAAATCAAGAGAATAAATCCTACTAAAAAGGAATGTTGAAAATTTCAGTTCTTAGTTCATTTTTATGTTTGACACAGGTCACCTACAAAGCTCCAGTTCCAACAGGGGAAGTATATTTTGCTGATTCTTTTGACAGAGGAACTCTGTCAGGGTAAGTGCTTCTTAGGGGAAAACTTAGAGGCAAACATGTGCACAGGGGAGTAGTGGATTCCTGTTAGGTTAGCATCTTATATAGTGAAATGGTGATGATGATTTTATATCGTCAGTGTTCACGTCCATTTAGGAAAACAGTCTTTTAGAACCTGTCGTTTTCTTACTTCCATTCGCTCTCTTCCACCCTATATTTTGTTATTTGAGAAAAAGTTTTTCTCTTGAGTCTTAAAAAAAGTGGGGTTATTTCATGGGTTTGGTACTTTTTCTTACAGGTTTGTGAACTGAATATTGATATGGTCATTACTTATGTGACTTTTAAAAGTAGAGTGGTTAAGTAGACAAGGAAGAGCTGGGTAGATCCTGTTTTTATTAGTATTTACATTGTTTTCACAGGTCAGCTAGCATTTGGACCTTAATTTTGGGGTTTGTCTTAATTACAGGTGGATTTTGTCCAAAGCCAAGAAAGATGACACTGATGATGAAATTGCCAAATATGATGGTGAGAGTGCATTTGAAGTAGAACAGCAGACTGAGGTTTGAAGTGTTGTTTCCATGGCATTTCCTAAGACTAGTTTAAAGGGAGTATTGTGTGCATTTTAAGATTTCTTTTCCTTAGAAGTTTTGCTGTCTTTGTGTGTTCCATTATATATTATAGGGTTAGACCTGTTTGTTTTACACTATGAAATGGAAAGATAATTCATCACCTATTGTGTTGTGTTGGAGGTGGAAGTTCCTTTTGAAAGCTTTGGGAAAGTGAATATGCTACAGGTTTTAAAAAAACATATCCTAGTGTTTATCAAATATATATGTGTGTGTGATGAATAGGCCAGCTCTGGAGTGTGGAGTAAGTTACAATGTGTCAGCACAACAGACTTGTACTCCTCGGAGTTGTGTGCACCATGTGAAGGACCCTCGAACGTGTAGTTAAGGTGTGGGGCTTTGTGTGTCTTGTAGGAAAGTGGGAAGTAGATGAAATGAAGGAAACTAAGCTTCCAGGCGACAAAGGACTCGTACTGATGTCTCGGGCCAAGCATCATGCCATCTCCGCTAAACTGAACAGGCCCTTCCTGTTTGATACCAAGCCTCTCATTGTTCAGTAAGTGACACATTTCTTTGATAGAAACTTTCTAGGAAGGGTGACATCAGAAGACACATTATGAAACTATTACTTTACATAAGACAATCAGGAGAATTACTGTGTATTACAGGAGGGACTTTTGAGTGTATCTAAGCATCCTGTGATCTGACATTTTCCTTCCTAATAAATTATTTTGAAAGAAACTGGCTATTCTTTCTCCTTATAGCAAATGGACTTCTGGATTTTGCAAAAAGCATTGGGTTGCCCAAAAAGTCTACATATTTTTTTCTGTAAAATAAAAGTTGCTTTTTTCATTTTTACCAATAACTTAATTGATTTGGATATTTTGACTATGTGGGCTCTCTCCCACTATTGGCTTCTAGTGGGTAGAGGCCAGAGGGGCTGCTGAATGTCTTCTAACACATAAGACGGCCCCACAGCAGAGATTTGGCCAAAATGTCAGTAGTGTCAAGAAACTTTGCAAACCACTTTCACATGTTTGTTCAATGAGTCACAGCACTTTCTCCACTCACTGCACACACCTTTTTTGTGTTTCAGTTGTGTTTTCACCTTTCTTGAAATAATAAAGTGTAATATGCTGAAAATGTTGCATACCTTCCATCTTCAATATTAAAATGGCTGTATAAAAATTCACCAATTTTGATGAGTTCTTTTAATGCACACTGATATAACAGCTGTCAGTAATCTAACAATCTTTTGAATGAAGTTAAAGACAACTAAGCACTACTAGAATTGTTGTGTGGAAAAAACTAAATGAACTTTTTTCAGCCAACCCAATACTTGGGACCTGCATTAAGCTTTAATTTTATTTTACTTATTTACTTTGGGGGGATTTGGAAATCATTCAAAAGCAATTACAAGATGGAATCTTTCCTAAGGATAAGCATATGACCTATGCTAAAATGTGAGAACAAGATAAGGAAAAGGGTAATAAATAAGAAATTTGATCTTTTCGAGTGCCATATGGTTTTCTACTTTTCTTTCTGAAATTAGGTATGAGGTTAATTTCCAAAGTGGAATAGAATGTGGTGGTGCCTACGTGAAACTGCTTTCCAAAACCCCAGAACTCAACTTGGTAGGTAACTTCCCTTTGACAGGGGGTTTCTTTTATGCGGCCACCCGTGAAAGAAAATATTGTAAGATCCGTAAAAATATAAAGGCCTGTTCAGCTGTTGAATCATTTCGGAGCGCTGGGAATATAGTGACTTTGACATTTCTGTGCTATTTGAGATGCGAGTTCAAAGCTGCTTGTCTGTTCCTGGTTTCCGCTCAGTGCAAGTTTTAGTTGTAGCTTGTTTCTTTGTTTTGTGACAGAAGCAATAACTATCTGGATATATGCATTCCTTTATTTTTTAAGCATTTCCATAATCTCATGTAAAATTTCCTGATAATTTCTGTTTATTCCTTTTCACTGTTATCTATACAAACCTTATAAGCTAATCAGCTTTGCTCTTTTAAAAATTTCAATTACAGTTGACATTCAGTATTTTATTAGTTTCAGGTGTACAGCACAATGGTTAGACATTTATGTAATATATGAAGTGAATCCTCCTGATAAGTCTAGTGCCGACCTGACACCAAACATAGTTATTACATTCCCTGTGCCGTACTTTACATCTCTGTGACTGTTCTGCAACGTGCCAGTTTGTACTTTCTAATCCCTTCATCTTTTTCACCCCACTCCCCGACCCCCTCCCATCTGGCAATTCTCAGTTTGTTCTCTGTATCCATGACTCTGTTTCTGTTTAGTTCCTTTTTGTTCTTTAGCTCCCACATTCAAGTGAAATGATACGATACATCTTTGTCTGTCTGACTTAACTTCACTTAGCATGATACCCTCTAGGTTCATCCGAACTTCCACAGAATCAGCTTTCCTTTTTTTTTAAAATATTACTTATTTATTTTTAGAGAGAAGAAGGGAGAAAGAGAGGGAGAGAAACATCAATGTCTGAGAGATAGATACATCCATCGGTTGCCTCTTGCATGCCCTAAACTGGGGACCTGGTCTGCAACCCAGGCATGTGCCCTGACTGGAAATCCAACTGGCGCTCAGTCCATGGAGCCACACCAGCCAGGGCTCAGCTTTCCTTTTAATGTGACAATAGTTTATTTGGGATTTTATGAGAGGAAATATCACACTTTTGAAAAGTTGCTTCTTAGTTTACTTAATGTAACCCACTTTTGTTTCCAAAGGACCAGTTCCATGACAAGACTCCTTACACAATAATGTTTGGTCCGGATAAATGTGGAGAGGACTATAAATTGCACTTCATCTTCCGCCACAAAAACCCCAAAACAGGCATGTACGAGGAAAAGCATGCAAAGAGACCAGACGCAGATCTGAAGACCTATTTTACTGATAAGAAAACACATCTTTATACATTAAGTAAGAAAAACCATTAATTTGGGGGGTTTTATGGCATACAGATTTATCATTCATTTATTGTAAAGATTACACAGATAGAGAAGACCTAAGCCTGCAAATCAGAGTCTCTGTTAACCTAGTATCTTAGTGGTGCACTTAATGTCTCAGCACAAAAAGAAGCTTCTCTTTCATAGTTTGAATTGACAGTTGGGGTTTGGACAATTTTGAGAATAATCTTTTGTCCCATAAAGAGCTTCTTGGCTGAGGCCCTCATTTCCACCCTTTGTTTTCTTGTTGAAAAATGTTAAGTAATAGAACATATAATAGAAATATATACATAGTGCTTTTAAAATTATCTTTTAGTTGAAGTTTGCTTGGATGCTCCAACACTTGGACAATTGAATTTAATCATTGGACATTCAAATGGGATTTTTATTTTATTAAAGCTTTTCCTGCTGATTTGAAATTACATATATACATGCCCTTTTTTTAAAAAAATCTTTGCTAGAGGATATGTTTATTGATTTTAGAGAGGAAAGGGGAGAGGGAGAAAGGGAGGAAAACATCGATGTGAGAGAGAAACATCAGTCAGCTTTTGCCTTCCATATGTGCCCTGACCAGGGATCAAACCTGCAACCTTTTTTCTTGGTGAACAGGATGACCTGGCCAGGGCACATGCCTCTTTGATTAAAGAATACCATAATCTATTTTCTTTATAGCAAAAGTAATACATATTCAGTATAGAAATTCAGAAGATAGAAATAAACATGGAGACATTCACAATTATCTGAAATCACATTGTGATATGTATTTGATCATTTGTGAATAAACAGGTGTGTAAAATAAGCACAGATGGATGAAATTTTTTGTTGAAAATTAAATATCTTGTAGTGCATTTGCTCTTTAACGTCACAAAAGTATGGGAATCTCTCCATGAGTGTACACGTCGTTGGCCACACTGCTGAGTGAATTGTCACCGAGAACAGTGGCCTAGCACTCCACCGTCTTCCAAGTCTTCTGGATGTGCAGCTACAGTCAGCCGCCAGCCAGACATGCAGGTGTAGGACCCAGGCTTCAGCATAGTCACACTTAAGATAGCTCTGTGGACTTAAAATTGCGTTTTTTTAACTTCTCCATTGAACTCCAAAAGTATAACCATGAGTAGACAGGGTTTGGTAAATAAAAGGTTGGTATAGTTTCAAATTTTGGTAACGTAGATGGTAGGAATACCAACTCAAAAAAAATGAGGAAACGGACCCTTACCTGGGGGTGGTTATAATAAATAAGCTGATTTGCCTGCACTGGTGTGTAATCATTTGTGTCAGACCGATGTTACAATACTTTTACGTTTTAGAAATTTTAAAAAATATTCATAAATGAAGTCTTTTGTTGTTTTAAATTCCATCCATCATCTGTTTTAATTCCTAAAATTCTGAGGAACTAGCTTTAGGATTTACAGATGAGGAAACTAAGATTAGCCTGCCCTGGGCTCCAAGACTGTGTTCTGACTTTGTTGCCTGAGGTCTTCACTTCATGCTTCTGCTTTCCGTCAGAAATGTGGTCTTTTGTGTTATAAAGAGAGCTTGGGAATGAGCAGTTCATTAACTTCTTAAAATTTCCTTTGCTTTTTTTCAGTCTTGAATCCAGATAACAGTTTTGAAATATTAGTGGACCAGTCCCTTGTGAACAGTGGAAATCTGCTCAATGACATGACTCCTCCCGTAAACCCTTCACGGGAAATTGAGGATCCAGAAGACCGGAAGCCTGAGGACTGGGATGAAAGACCAAAAATACCAGATCCCGATGCTGTCAAACCAGATGACTGGTGAGCCTTTCAGCGCAGTCGAACAAACGATTGTTGGTCTGGGTGTGGTAACTTTAATAATCTGTGGTACAGTGCATGTGGGAGGGAAAATGTGGGCTCCTGCAGCCAAAAGGGGGCCATGCAGACCATCTGGACGGCTTCCCACCCTCCACAGGCCAGAGGCCTCTCGTGTCGGTCAGCTCGTATGGGCTGACATAGTCGGGTGATGGCAGCACCTCAGGTCTCTTGGCCTGGCCTTTCACATGCTTCTGTGAATTCACATCAAAAGTTTGAGTCCTGAGAACAATTTTTTAAAGAGTGTATTTATTTATTTTTAGAAAGAGGGGAAGGGGGGGAGAAAGAGAGGGAGAGAAACATCAGTGTGTGGTTGCCTCTTGCACACCCACTTTTGGGGGCCTGGTCTGCAACTCAGGCAACTCAGTGCCTTGACTGGGAATCGAACTGGTGTCCCTTTGGTTCACAGGCTGGCACTCAATCCACTGAGCCACACCAGCCAGGGCTGAGTCCTGAAATTTTAAATTTAAATTTGAAAAATAATCTTTATCCTGTTTAAATAAAACTCAAGAGATCTCTGTTCCGTTTTGGGCAGTGGGATACTTAGTTACCCACAAGGATATGAGCTGCCCATACAGTTCCAGTTCAGCAGGTAAATGCAGTTGGCATGTGTGTGGTGAGTGGCCTAAGAGCAGGTGTTACTTGGTGACCAGAGCACAGGGTGCTCCTCATCCCGGGAGGCGGGGTGGGTGCGGTTGGAGCCGTGCCAGTCTCAGTGAGACTTGACAGTGGGGTGGAAGCGAACTGAGTGGTGATGATGGGAAGTGGCTGTCCTGGTCAAAGCAGCACATCACGTGCCGAGGTGGAGGAGCAGGAGTGTGTGCAGCGCTCAGTGCAGGAGGGGAGGGAGTGTGTGCACTTTTTGTGGGGGTGCACACTGGAACGTGATGAGAGCAAAACTGGCTTTTGGAAATACCAGGAAGTGAACAAGGAGAAAAGTAATACAACTGATCTTCCATTCGTAAGTGTCCCCTTAGGTTTAGCAGTGAAACCATAGTTGGTGTTTTTCCTCCCTTAAATTAAGGTGTGGGTTCCCGGACTCATGTGGTGCGCTAGTGTAAATGCCGAGTTTGTGTATTTCGTGGACATTAGAGCTGGACTCAGCCTTGCTCAGTATCATATTTCCTAACCAGCTGTTTCATTTTGTGGATGGCGGGGTGAATGTTCTGTTTCAGAGGGTCAGCTGAGTGTAATGCAAGTTCAGGTTCTTGCACAGTTAATTTGAAACAAGCATAGTTCAGAAATAAGCACGTGGCCAATGATGTGTGATGTCTTCGCTTACCAGCTGAAGTGGTACCTCTTTCAGCTACTGCATGAAACTTAGAAAGGTACTTTTTGACAAACTTATTTTCACAGTTTTAATGAACATAATAAAATTTGCCCTTTTACATTGTGCAGTCGAACAGCCCCTAGAGGTGTTGCAGATGTGGCCGCCGTGTCATGTTTGTGTCATGAGGTGGCAGAGAGAAGAGAGGCTTGTCTGTGCTGAGTGAACATCCGGATGATTGATAGTCTAACACTTGGCCAAAAAAAGAGAGTACATTTTAGTGGTTTCATGTACTCCCCAGTGTTGTACAGTCATCACCATGGTCAAACTCCAGAGGATTTACATCACCGCCCAAAAGCCCTTCACATCAAGCAGTTCCTCCCCATTTCTATATTCCCGACTTCTTGTCTCTATGGCTTTGCCCATTCCGGACATAGACCCAATATGTGACCTCTTGTGCCTGGCTTCTCTCATGTACTATAATGCCGTACGGATCCTCCATGTCGACACTGTGTTCGTGCTTCATTTCTTTTTATACCTGAATACTGTTCCATCGTGTGGCCAATGCCAGTTTTATGTGTCCACCCCTTAGCTGATTGACATTTAGGTCGATTCCCCTTCTTGGCTGTGATTACTACTGATGCTTCAATGAATGTTCTGGTATAAGTTTGTGGGTGGATACACATTTTTGTTTCTCTTGGATATATACTTCGGAGTGCAATTGCCGGGCCATATGGTAACCCCCATGTTTAACTTTGTGAGGAATTGCCAAACTTTCTCCAAAGCGCTGCACCATTTTGCTTTCCCACTGGCAGTGTATGAGAGTTTCATTTTCCCCACATTCTCTCATCAACACTTGTTTTTGTCATTCTTTTTTTATTAGCCATCCTAGTGGTTGTGAAGTGGTATCTTATTGCGGTTTTGGTTTACATTTCCCTGATGGCTAATGATGATGAACATCTTTTCCTATGCTTATTGGCTTTTTGCATATCTGTTCAAATTCTTTACTGATTTTTTAATTGGGTTGTCTTTTTATTACTAACTCATAAGAGGTTTTGTGGGGGGGGGGTTTGTGTTTAAAGATTTTTATTTCTATTTTTTAGAGAGAGGGAAAGGGAGAGAGAAAGGCAAAGAAACATGGATCGATTGCTTCTCTCATGCCTCCAGCTGTGGGACCTGGCCCGTAGCCCAGGCATGTGCCCTGCTGAGGTATCAAACCAGCAAGACCTTTTGGTTCACAGTCTGGAGCTCAACCCACTGGGCCGTACCAGTCAGCAGTGGTTCTTTATGTGTTCTGGATACTGGGACCTTGTCGGATACATGATTTGCAAATAATTTCTAGGAAGGATTCTAACTGCTGAGATTAAGAACTAAATATTTTTAGACTGCCATTTCAGATTCACAAAGCGGATCTGCATTGTGATTCTCTGACCACTGTTGTCATCACTGCCTTTTTCTTTTGCATTTAAGGGATGAAGATGCCCCTGCTAAGATTGCTGATGAAGAAGCCACAAAGCCTGAAGGCTGGTTAGATGATGAGCCAGAATATGTAGCTGATCCAGATGCAGAAAAGCCGGAGGATTGGTAAGAGCTCCAGTTAACTTGATAAATTGTTTGCTTTTTTATTGAAGTAAAAGTTTATACTTAAAGACAGCCAGGTCCCCAAACTTAGAGTGTAGGGCTCAACAAATTTAATTATTTTTGTGTGTCCTTTTTAATGTACCCGTCATGAGAAACTGGTTACTGGAAATGCAGAAACAAGACAGTGCTCTGTAGTATGACCCTGTGAAAGCATTCCTACAGAATGTCAGAGGAGCCCTGGGGTGGAAGTTCCTAGTCCTTTGTCACAGGACCCGTTTGTAATTTGTTTTTCCGCAGGGATGAAGATATGGATGGAGAATGGGAGGCTCCTCAGATTGCAAACCCTAAGTGTGAGTCAGCCCCTGGCTGTGGTGTCTGGCAGCGACCTATGATTGACAATCCTAATTATAAGGGCAAATGGAAGCCGCCCATGATTGACAACCCTAACTACCAGGTGTGTGCCTCCTGATGCACCTCATTGACCGGGTTGTGTTCAGATAGAGGTGGGATCTATAGAGAGGCTGCCAGGCTGATCATTGTGTTCAGGCTATTGAATTATGAAGTAAATGTCATAAACCGAGAGAGCTTATATGTTCAGCGTGGAAAAGAAAAACCTAAAAACTGGAAAGAAGAGCTTTCATAGCTGCTTTGTGACTTTTGTTTAAGAACGAAAGACAAGTGGAAAAGTTGAGTTTGGGTGTCCTGCTCGCATGTGGCAGGGGTGCTGTAGCCACAGGACACAGGCCGGCCATCTGGAGGTAGAGGCCGGGTGGAGACTGGACTGGGGTGGTAGTTGTCTCCCCATCCACAGTCAGCTCCTTGCTCGATGTCAGTGTCCTCAACTAGGAAAAGACTGAGGCTCAGGAGAGACAGTAAGAGTACAGGTAGTGATGTTGTTAAAACTGCATGTTTATGATGGACCTGTGATCATTCAGATCCTGGTCCTGCTTGTTTCTATCCTAGTCGCATTATTTGTAATTGTTAATTTTGTCACACTTGGGGTCTGTGTCAGTGCATATACTGTGGCTGTATGTATACTTTTCTGTTTTTCTTTTTTTAAGATTTTATTTTGAGATAGAGGAAGGGAGAGAGAAAGAGAGGGTTGTCTCTCGCACGCCCGCTTCTGGGGACCTGGCCTGCAACCCTTTGGTTCGCAGGCCAGCATTCAGTCCACTGAGTGCACACCAGCCAGGGCTACTTTTCTGTTTTTAAATGTATTTTTGATTGTGCAAACAATAAGATCAGTTAAAAATTATCCCTTAAAAATCTGTACTTTAGCTGTTGGGTTTATGGCCTTTTAGGTGAATTGCCATTTTTTTGTTTTTTGAATCCTTGATGCAGTAATCATTCTTATGCAGGTCTGAGTGTACGTAGTACCTGCTTCTGTAGGCAGTTACTTAGAAGTGAAATTGCTGGTTGGAGATCATTTACACTTCATTTTTATTTTATTTTTTAAAGATTTTATTTATTTATTTTTAGAAAGAGAGGGGAGAGAGGGAGAGAAACATCAGTGTGTGGGAGATGTTGCCTCTTGCACACCCCCAAGTGGGGACCTGGTCCCAATGCAGGCATGTGACCTGACCAAGGCTCAAACCAGGGACCTTTCGGTTAATAGGCTAGCACTCAGTCCACTGAGCCACACCAGTCGGGGCAATAATCATTTACATTTTAAATCACCACTAAAGAGCCCTGGCTAGTGTGGCACAGTGAATTGAGTGCTAGCCTGCAAACCAAAGGGTTACAGGTTCAATCCCCAGTCAGGGCACATGCCTGGGTTTTGGGCCAGGTCCCCCCGAGGGGCATGTGAGAAGTGACCACACATGGATGTTTCTCTCCCTCTCATTTTCCCACCCTTACCCTCTCTCTGAAAATAAATAAAATCTTTAAAAAAAAAAAAAAAAAAGTCACCACTAAAGTAGTTGGTATCATATAGGCTCCCACTCCTGCTAACAAACTAGCGGGTAAGAGTGGAGGCCTTTAGAATGTGCCAGGCACAGTGAGATGTTGTTTTGAATCAAGATCATAGATATTAGAAATCAAAAGTAGTTGAAAGTCAGATGTCTTTGAAGAAGTGCGTAAAATATCAATAGCATTTATTGTTTGCTTCCTGTTATTCAGTTAAGTTTCACAGAGTCAGCACTTAAATTCATCTATCATGCAGAATTCATTTTAATTCTTATTTAGGTTCAGCATAAATTTACGTTGATGTTTATCTGAAATGATTTTTTAAAAATATTTTTCTCTAGGGAATCTGGAAACCCCAGAAAATACCAAATCCAGATTTCTTTGAAGATTTGGAACCTTTCAAAATGACTCCTTTTAGTGCGATTGGTTTGGAACTGTGGTCCATGACCTCGGACATTTTTTTTGACAACTTCATCATTTGCAGTGATCGAAGAGTAGTTGACGACTGGGCCAATGATGGGTGGGGTCTGAAGAAAGCTGCTGACGGGGCAGCCGAGGTTTGTGCTGGCTGGTTTCCTAAGCACTTGTATTTGCAATTACAGGTTACCAATTGCTGCTTTTGCGAAAACCTGTTGTCTACAGATTGTCTTTTCCCTTATCTGTGAATGTTGGCATAAAAAGTGATCTCATTTATGCCTGCTACAGACACACTGGGATTTTGAACTGATTGCATTAGTTGAATGCAGTGGCTTTAGAATCTGTGTTATATGTAGGGTTTTTAAAAATTGGTTATTATATTGAAAATATTTAACAAAATTTGCCATTTGGGGTATATTTTAACACACTCTTAAAGGTTGACTCTTAGTTTACCCAATACACACAATTTTCAAACAGTCGGCCTTATGGCCAAGCTGCGAATTGGAGAGCCAGAGACATTAAGAGCAAGAAATTTTTCATTCACTGATCCCTGAAATTAAGTCTTTTGCTGGTGATTAATAAGTCAGCTTTCATACCTGGGAAAGGGGAATCACCTTGTTGATATGGAGAGCAGGAAAATTGGAGATTTTCTCCTATTTCCTTTATTTTTTCTCTGTGTGAACATTTTGGCTTGAACCCTTTGGAAAAGGTAGATCCTGAGTAGCACCATACGGTCACTGAGTAGTGGATAGTACCTCCTGTATTTGCTGTCAAACGCCAGAATGTGAAATCAGTCATGTCTTGCTTTTCAGCCAGGCGTAGTGGGGCAGATGCTGGAGGCAGCCGAGGAGCGCCCGTGGCTCTGGGTGGTCTACGTTTTGACAGTAGCGCTGCCTGTGTTTCTCGTAATCCTCTTCTGCTGTTCTGGAAAGGTATGAGGATTGGTTTATTGTTTTGAGTCACTTTTAGAACTCTAATGATGTTAAAAAATAATATCTATTACCTGAGGTTTTCTTTGTAGCAGCTCAGTAGTGACTGAGCCACATTTGGTGTTGACCTCTGAACCCTCACTCACTCATCTCAGTTGGCTGTGTATCTGGCCCACACGGAAGTAGTGTTCTCAGCCCCTTTGATTCTGGTAGCATATAAGCCACTCTCCTCAATGTTTGGCAGCAGCCTTCTGGGGCAGGGATGGAAAGAACAACAGAAAACTGAGATATAAATCTGGCCATCTGTGCCTAAACCAGATTTTCCTCTCCGCACACATGTTTTTGTACATACACTTTATAATTCCATTTTTGATTTCTCATTAAACCATTCCTCCCCAGCATCCCTACCCTGCCCCACCACAAATGCATGTGGGCAGTACAACCTTGTTTTGGTTTTTCTTGTTCAGCCTTTGTTACATGCAATCACAAAGAGAAGAAAATTCTGTTCAGGCTCTCTGCTCACGCTAAGTAAGGATTATGTTGCAGCTCGCAGTCACAATGTTCTGTGACATGACCCCCAGAGCGCCCTTCCAGGCCCCCCCCCCGCCCCCCACTGTCTGCCAGTGTTCTTCCGGCTCGGTGACACGGTTCTGCCTGACGCCTTTGTTAGTGCTGTTCCTTCTGTCTGGAACTCCACACACTCACCCCCAGGGCGGGAGTACATCTCATTTGCTTCCCTGTATCTGCCCCAGTGTACAGACCTCTGCCCATAGGTACTCAGTGTGTGTGTGGTGGCGCGCTGTGTGACTTGGGATCAAAACGGTTGCACTGTGGGGGAATGTTTCAGAAGCAGTCCAGTCCTGTGGAATACAAGAAGACTGATGCTCCTCAGCCAGATGTGAAGGAGGAAGAAGAGGAGAAGGAAGAAGAAAGGGACAAAGGAGATGAGGAGGAAGAGAGTGAAGAGAAACTTGGTAAGTAGATTTCAAAATGTCTGCTTTCGGCCAAGACTGTAAGATGTTCAACCCATCATAAGCAAGTTACTGTAAAGATTGTTTTAGACTCTCGAGGTATAGCCTAACGCTAATTGTCTAAACCCAATACAAGTATAAAGTTTGCTGAGTTTTCATTTGACTTCTGCCTCAGAAGAGAAGCAGAAAAGCGAGGCTGAAGAAGACGGTGATGCTGTCAGTCAAGAGGACGAAGAGAGGAAGTCCAAAGCAGAGGTAACAGACAGGGGGAGTGCGTTTTGTATTTTAAGCACTTAAATTGAAAAGTACACTTAAGCAGAGGGAATATTTTCATAGGGTAATTTCAAATGACTGTGGCTATAAAAATTTGGTTAAAAGTGAAATTCTTAGAAATACAGGTCAGCATGTTAAAACTTCAAATTATACCAGAATCTCAGAAGTATTTTTCTGTGATGAACTTGGTTTTGGGAATAAGTAGAACATCATAGGGGAAAATGAATGAAATGCTTTCTAAGCATTTCTAAGATGGTAACTGCACATTATTGTTTTACAGTTCTCTCTTCATCCACCTCTTTTCACTGTGCCCTTAAAAAGTGTTTCTTACACAAATCACTGTGTTCTAAAATTTTTGTCCCTGTTGCTTATGGATTTGTTTATTTATTCAATAGGCATTTGTTGGTTGCCCATTATATGCCAGGCATTGTCAGTGAGCAAGACAAAGATGTAACCTGCCTTCGGGGAGCTTAATTTCTAGTGAGAAGAAACACAATAAGCAGTAGACATTATAAGGAAGTAATTGGATGGATGTTAGAAAGCAATAGGCCATGAAAAATAAAAGGATAGGAAAGGGTATCAGAAGTGCTGGGGATGGGGTGGGTTGCAGTGTTAAAGAAGGTAGGTCGCATTGGAGAAGTGACATTTGAGCTAAGCCTTGAAAGAGATAATGGACTTTTCCATGGAGACATCCATGGGAAGATCATTCTGGCAGACAACAGCCAGTTCAGGGGCTGAAAGTGGTGGTCTGATAGGCCAGTAGAGCGAACAAATGGAGAAAAGGAGGGTAGGGGAAGGCTCCAGATGAGGTGGGGTTGCCTAGGCTATTGTATGGGCTTGGCTTTTCCTTCTAGTGACATGAGCAGCTATTGCAGGCTTTGGGGCAAAGTAGTGACCCATTCTGATTACTTCAGCTGCTGCTGGTTTTGTACAGACCAGGGAGAACCCAGGAGACTGGTTAGGAGGCTGCTTTGATGACCCAGGCAAGCTAAGGTGGTCCTGAGGAGGGTGATGGGAAGGAATGATGTGAGCTTCTGCCCTAGGTTTGCTGGTAGATTGGATGTGAAGTATGAGGGAAAGAGATAGCCCACACCTTTCCTAACAAGGGGCTCTATTTTACTGTTCTTTCTGGAACACTATACCTAGTGTCCATTTCCAGCTATCACTCCTTTGCCCTCCTATTGATAAAGGCCAGTGCTGCTTATATTTTTAATGGATATATTCTTTCTCAACTAAAATGTAGAGTTCTTTCAGGTAGGAACCAGTCTCATACTTTTTTATATTTCCCAGGCCTCCTCACATGGTTAGAAGTCCCCAAGTAGAATAGGAAGAGACCCAGGCTTGTCATCCTGAGTATCATATTGAGACTGGGGTTGGATAGTCTTTGGTCCCCATGAAATGCAGCTCTCTTAGCCTTGAAGTGAGGCTAACATCCATAAGCCAGTAGATTATTTAGGATTAAGCAAGATGACATGTGAAAGTATGGTGTGTGGTTCTTGTAAAAGAAATTGTTTATGGGTTAGATTGAGAGAAGTACATTTTACAGAAAGAAAACAAAGAAAAACTACTGTATTTTGCCATGTATAATGCGCACTTTTTTGCCCAAATTTTTGAGGGAAAAAGAAGGATGTGTGTTAAACATGGGTAGTACTAATTCCGTATCTATAAACGTTTTTAGTTCTTTTATTTATGCTTATGTGTTAAAAGTGTAATTTTAGAAAGCAGTAATGATATCTGTATGCAAAATAATACTCTGGAATATGATAATCAGTTTTATATATAAATTAAAAATTGAATTAAAAAAAATTAAAACAAAAGATTTTTTTTCTGCAAGTTTGGGCCAAAAATGTGGGTGCACATTATATACAGGACCACATTGTACATGGTAAAATATGGTATATTAAAACACACATAACCCTACCACCTCTAGTGGGACAGTTTTTGGCGCATTTTCTTCTCATCATTTTTTTCCTCTGGTTTTTCCCTCAGATGGGTTATCCACAGTCTGGTAGGCCTTGAAAACTTGGTGAACTTTTACTTTTCTTAATATGCTAATTATAATGAATTTCTTGTTTTTTCAACCAATAGGAGGATGAAATTTTGAACAGATCACCAAGAAATAGAAAGCCGCGAAGAGAGTGAAATTATCTTAAGAACTTGATCTGTGATTTCCTCTCCCTCCCCTTCTCCTGCAAGTAGGGTCCTAGGAGAGGACCTGGCACACCTTCCGTGGAAACTCAGAAACCCTCCAGATGTCACCTTCCACAGTTTCCGTCGAACACTAGCCCGTGTCACGTCAAACACCCAGCAGTAAATAATTGCAGTTGTGACAAAAAGGACCCTGTTTATGTAGAAAGAAAGCATTTAACATAATGGTCATGAAATGTAACATGAAGCAACTAACTTGTGTTTTTTTTGTTGTTAAACATCTTTTTTTTTTAATAGAGTGATAGAACTTTGCCAATCTTTAAAATCTTGGCTTAATTTAATATATTAATGTGTCCATGCAGAAATAACACCAACTTTTAGAAATGCTAGAGGGATGAACTGCAGTTTGTACAAACAGTTTTGCTTTAAGTTGGTATTACAAAACATTCAAATGTCTCTGTCCCTTAAAAGTAACGATCACGTTTAATGTGCAGTTGTTTGTGGCTATAATAATCTTGTGTTACTTCCTCCTATTCCTCCTAAGGAATTGCTCAATACCTCCTAAGGAAATTGAGGAGAGGGATTGATGGAAGCCCAAATTTATATTAAAGGTTCTGTTTAAATTGTATTAAAAATGCACATGTAAAAAGAAAAAAACTTCTCACTTGATGTTGGTTGACCATAAAGAGTATGTGTTCTTATGCCCTTGGAACAGCTCAGTTCCCAGACAGCTTTGCAGTCAGTGGAAGAGGTGGCATAAGGCGGCATCCCGGCCTTGGTACGCACATACCAGTGGTGTCTGGGCTGCGGCCCTCTCGAGCAGGTGGCTGTGTGGACCACTTCCAGAGGACATGCGAGCTTGAGGGTAGATGCAGGTGTTTTCATCCCACTTCCAACCGTGTTGACACTGTTTTCCCTCCATTTCCCCAGGTCCCTAGCATTTTCCTCTGCTCTGCATTTTCTTCACAGCGAAGCTTGCTGCTCATTGCTGGAAATGATGATAAGCTCTGCATAGTGCTAAGCTTTGTTGTGATTATGTGTGTTTCTTTGTAAGCAAACCCACACTTTTCCAGGGTCAAAGTGCAGGATAGAATACAATCTTTTTTTTTTTTTTAAAATCCATTTCTTTTACTCTGTGTAAAGACGAGAAGTCTAATCCAGAGGTGAGCCGATTCAGAATTGACTGTAATTGAACACAGGCTAAAAGTATTGATGGGAGGAGTGGCATACAGCATGAGTTACCTGATTTTTGTAGCTGCTAAACCTTTTATGTTTTCATTTGAAGTTCATGTAACAGTTTCGTCTTTAATTACATGAGAAAGCAGCCCTGTTAAAATGAATTTTTTTTAATAGGTGGCTTGTAGAATTTTTTAAAAAGTGGTAGTAGGTTTGTTTTTTCAGACAGAATGCAGATGGGTGCTACCAGAGCCTCTCCCCCAGCACAGTGGAGTGATCTCATTATTACACCACACTGAAGTGTGTTCAGAGTTAGATATTCTTTCAGCTTTCTGCTTTCTGCAGAGATACTTCAAATGTACCGATACTGTTCCTTGCACTGAATATATAAACACTCCAGAGTGTTTATATTGGGTAGATATTGGGGAGGAAGTATATTTGTAAAAGATGAAGGTTGTATCTGTTTATTTCGTTTATCTTCATTTTTTGGTTCACTTAAATTCGTATGAGGGTGGGATTCATTTTTCTTGCTGTTCAATGCTTTATTCTTTTCATCTGTTGTTCTGTGGTCACAGTGACCTTAGCTATGTAGCAGACTTTCCCAAATGTATTGAGTGCGAATAAACAGTTACTTAGCAAGACTTGAAAAATATGTCTACAGGTTTCTCCTTGAAGCAAGTGTGTGGGATCATTGCGTTGCCAGAAATCTGGCCTTCTTCACTCTCCATTGCTTGTTATGCCTCACAGTTTCTTCCTGCTGAGCTGTGGAATGACAAATGTAAATTGGTAGAGTGTCCATTTGCCTTTCCAGGGTTATTTAGCAAAGTTTGTCCAAAACAAAACAAGTCTTTTTTGGTTCTATTTTTCACTTTTTGTTCAAGTTGCAACCTCTTGATTAAATGTCTGATACATGAGTGAATGACCAGCTGCAGTTCTCAGCTCTTTAAAAGGCACTTGCATGGATTTTACGTGCTGGTTGTCTTCTGCTGTTGTAAAATGCCCACTCCGTCAGATGTGTTCCTCAGTTTCTCTTGTCCACAAAATACTTTCCACTTTTCTCAAATTGTCACATTACTAAATGGTATTACATTAAAGCCCTGTGTTAAGCATCTGCTTTTTGACTGAACTTCTTCATAGTAACCTTTAATTTGCGTGTTTTACAATTTCACAGTGGGTTAATCTTCCTTTAATTGGCCACTACATGAGAGTTTGCTAATATGCAGAAACTACTATGAATGGTAGAATAATTACAGTTGTCTCTTGAAATCCATAGGAATTACTGGTTCCAGGATCCCCAAAGATACAAAATCCGATGATGTTCAGATCCTCATTGAAAATAGTGCATAGTATTTGCGTATAACCTACACACATTCTCTGATACGCTTTTATCTCTAGATTATTTACACCTAATACAATGTAAATGCTATTTAAATAGTTGTTAACTGTACTGTTTGGGAAATGATGACAACAAAAAAGCCTGTTGTACGTGTTCAGTACAGATGCAACCAGACCATCATGGGCCTAACTCAGAGATTTTCAGCGTTTTTCATCTCATGGCACACATAAACTAATTACCAATTTTGTGCAGCACACCAAAAACTATATTTATGCCCCTCTGACAAAAAAAAACTAGGTATAATTTTGATTTATTTACATTTGACTATTATTGTGTTGGCCCTTGTCTTTTTTTTTTTGACAGTCTAAAGGAAAAGACGCCAGTGCCCCTGACTACTCACATGTTGTTTGTTTTAAAAATTCTTGAAGCACACTGGTTTGAAAACTGCTGGCCTATCTACATAGCACACATATCAGCAACAAGGGAACTTTTTTCCAAATATTTTCCTTCCTTGGTGATTGGTTGAATTTGACAATAGGAACCCCTCTGATACTGAAGGCCAGCTGTGCTTTCTCTCACCATGTGGATTTGGTCCAGTCCCGCTGTATTTGGATTCGTTGGGGTTCAGTACCTTTTGTACAGTTCAGAAAGGGAGGGGTAATTTGTAGATGTTTTTTTAAGATTTATGGGAATCATTGAACTTTTAAATTTTTATTAGAAAACATTTTCAGAATCAGACTTAATGTTTACATGTTCATATTTCAGGGAGGTTTTTGAAAAGCCAAAACAACTTTTTTTATATATGCTATTTAGGACTTTTGGTCTGCTTCCTGAAGAGAAGTAGACAAAATGTAGTGTTTCTATTACTATTCTTTTTTCTATCAGAAAACAAATGTTTAATTGTGGTGTAAAATTTATATGTTGAAAGACTCAAAGCAGGACCATTTATGGCATTTGTGAGCTCTAAGCACTTTTACCTTCGTAGGCCACTTGTAAATTTTTACTGCATTTGTATAAAAACAAATAGTATTTGAATAAGGCCTCTTTTTAATTTTAAAATGAAACATTGTGGGTCCTAGTAAAAAGTTACTGGAACATCTATGTGAGCTGCATTGATGGTGCCTTGCAACATGCAGCCTCCTGGCACCTCCTAATTTAATTTAGCAATGAAGGTAGTAGGTCTCTTGGCCCAACACAGTCTAACCAGTTTCATTGTTAACTCATCGCTCCTGTATTTGACTGCTAGTTATAGCACGAGCGTAATTGCCTTCGGTTGGATTGAGTCGGTTTTGCCTAACTAGACCACCATTTATGCCCTGGCTGGTGTGGCTCAGTGGATTGGGCACAGGCTGCAAACCAAAGGGTCGCTGGTTTGATTCCTGGTCAGGGCACATGCCTGGGTTGCGGGCCAGGTCCCCATTAGGGAGTGCATTATAGGCACCCACACATTGATGTTTCTCTCCCTCTCTGCCCCTCTCTCTAAAAATAAATAAAATCTTTAGGGGGGTAAAAAGACCACCTTTTAAACGTGAGGCTTGGCCAAGCTCCCGGTTTTGACAGAAGCGTCTTCCTTTGCCGTTCTTCTGTCCCCAATAACAGAGCTAGACTCTTCCCCAGATCCTGCGCGTCACGTGTGCGGGGGCTTTTTTTTTTTTTTTTTTTTTGTAAGTAGTAACTGAATTTTTGAAACTTGTTCAAAATTTTATATAAAAGTGGACGTTGACAGCCCCAATGATTCAGAATGGTGCGGGAAGGAATCTTTCCAGTTCACTAGTGAGAGGCTGGACGTACGGAAAGAGGTGGAAGAAAAACAGCTGACTAAAAGAGCGTGGCGACTTCTGAGTTTATCTGAATCAACTTAAGAAACGCTGCCGGAAAAGAAAATGATGAAGCACAGCGGGGCCGGGGAACGCCCGGGTCTGGCCGGTCGCACCGCGCCCACTGCCCAGCTTTCCACCACGGACCCGGAAGGGCCTGCCCGCGGGG
The DNA here is from genome assembly GCA_004027475.1 of Anoura caudifer. NCBI lineage: Eukaryota > Metazoa > Chordata > Mammalia > Chiroptera > Phyllostomidae > Anoura > Anoura caudifer. The sequence continues at coordinate 3,646 of PVKU01007745.1, read as the reverse complement.
GCGGTGATCGGGGCGGGATCCCGTGCGTCACACTTGGCAGCGTGCCGAGGCCTGGAGGCCCGCCCCTTACTTCAGAGTTCCTTTTAAACTCCGCACCGGGACCCCGCTGTACCTCCGGCGCGCTTGTCCCCGCCCCTCGGGCGGCCCTCTGTTTCCATTCTGATTGGTCGCAGTCCCTGCTCGTCAGCCGTGACGCCAGGGTCGCCTGCCGGGGTCCCGCCCTCTTCCGAGAGCCCTGAAAACAATTTTAAGATGGCGGCGACGGCGGCGCGGAAAACAATGGGCCCGGGGCGGCGGGGCCAGGCCGAGGTCTGAGGTGGGCAGCAAGCGCCGGCCGGGGTCAGGCCGAGCGGGGCCGCAGGGAGGCCCACCGCCGCGCGCAAGCCCGCTCCGCAGCTCGCGGGGCCATGGCGCGGCCGTGAGGCGGCCGGCCCCCGCCGGGGAGCGGATCCCGCAGTTCCAGCCGGCCCGAGAGGCTCGCCCCGGGCCCGGCCCGTGCCGCCCGCGGTCCATGGTGCTGCCCACCTGCCCCATGGCGGAGTTCGCGCTGCCGCGGCACAGTGCGGTCATGGAGCGCCTCCGTCGGCGCATCGAGCTGTGCCGGCGCCACCACAGTACCTGCGAGGCCCGCTACGAGGCCGTGTCGCCCGAGCGCCTGGAGCTCGAGCGCCAGCACACCTTTACCCTGCACCAGCGCTGTATCCAGGCCAAGGCCAAGCGCGCCGGCAAGCACCGGCAGCCGCCCGCCCCGGCCGCCGCCCCGCCGCCAGCCCCGGCCCCGCGCCTCGACGCCGCCGACGGCCCGGAGCACGGCCGCCCCGTCGCGGTGAGTAGGGCGCGGGGCGCGGAGACGCATCTCCTGCCTCCGCCCGCGCCGCTGCGAGACCGCCGGGTGCCTGCGGCTCCCGGGCCCAGGCTCCGGGAGGGCGAGCCTAGCAGGGACCGAGCGGTTGTCACCTGCGGCAAATGGCACAGTGGCATTAGTTTAGGAAAACATGACTGTGAACATCATACGTTATGGCTCCGGTTGAGAAGGCTAGTGAACAGCAGCTGAAAGGTTTTCCTCCCAGACTTGATTCCGAAATTTTGAGAACTTTCCTTAAACACATTGGCCTTAGAAAGCCCGTGACAGTTCCCTCACTTACTCTGCAAATATATACTGGGTGCTCGCTGTTTGCTGGTTCATGGCTCGCGTATGGAAGTCGGTCAGCCTTTGTTGGGTGAAATCAAACTATTCTGAATGGAGACATCCAAAGTCTTCGGAAACCTTTGAATTGCATAGGCAACCCTGAAACGTGTGAATTTGTGATTGCAGCAATATTGTAGACAATTCCAGTCTTCATTTAGGAGCCTATTTAAAGTTTCTGATGATACTAGAGAGTTTGTTGGTAAATTATTATGCCCTTTGGATTCTCAGTAGCTATTTGGGGTATTTGTTGGTTAGAGGTTTTCTTTCCTGAAACTGATTATAAAAGGAAGAGAACAAAGGGTTTGTTGTTGGTGGTGGTGGTGATTTCAAGTATAAAACAACTGTTACCAATCTGATTTGTTCTGTGCATTTTTCAGTTCCTGTCTTCACCTGGGCTGTGGCATTTCCCGTCCCTAACTGGCCTTTAGGCATTTGGTCCCTGTTTCTGTCTCTAAATGCTGTGTCCCCCACAGGTTCTGTAATCTGATTGAATTATTTTCCATATTCTCTCCCACATCAATCTGGGCTGCTGGACATTTCATTGATTATTACTTACCGGCTAGTCAGGTCTTCCCATCCTCACTTTTCTCGTCTAGAAACTGTAGATATGTTTAGCTTCTTATCCTCTTGGATTCTTACAAGGTTCAAAAGAAATGATTGTGGAAGTGAAAATATTTTCACGAGAGGAAAGGACCCTCCTCCAACCTCAGAGAACCCTGCCATCCTTCAGATCTAGCTCATCTTCCTCTCCTCGAAGCAAGTTTCTGACTACTGGCCCACAGCAGTCAGAACCCACTTTATCAGAACATTTAGGAAACTTATCTGTGCTGTTTATTTTTAGCACATGGTCACATACTGCTTTGGCCAGTCTTTCCAACTGGACTGGAAACCCTGGGAGGCAGGTCAGGGTTGGACTCGACATTCCTTACACGACTTAGGCTCCAACACAGGTTTGTTGAGTGTTGGATCTTAAACTTGTTAATATTTAGTAATTATCCTCCTCTGTGCTAACCTCAAAAGGCAAAATGGCTTAATTTCATGATGCCTTTACTCACAACTCTTGTTTTAAGCAAAGACTTGAAGGGGAGTGCAGCTCATTCCAATCTAAGTAATTAATGAAAGCTCCTAAAAATCTTAGTTTACATGCAGATAGTTGCCTTGAACACCCTCTAGAAAGTATATTAGTGATGATTCAGTTTGTTTAAAGAGAGTGAGAGTTTAGATGCTACATGATATTTTTTAGTCCTGAATTACTGGATTGGAGAGAAATTTGGCATGTTGTTTGAAGATAAATTGATTCTCAGTGTGTTAGAACTTGAATCTAGCTTGTCAGCTATTTCTTTGGGTGTTAGAGCCTGATCAGATGTGCCGCGCTGGGTTGGTGTCTTACCGCGTTCACCCTTGAGCCATGGATTTCATGAGTTTAAACTTTAAAGTGGAAGAGTTCTTCTCTCCCTACTAGAAAGAGGACCCCTTTCATGTCAGTGTGCAATTGGGTCTGGCCGAGCTCTAGGTCTTGGAAGGGGGTGGGCCGGGTGACAGCAATGGGAGGATCAATGTCCCTGAGATGGTGCTTTCTGTTTTAGTGGCTCCTTCTGAGGGTGAGAGTCCTGACCCAGATAGGATTTGGGCTTGGAAAGAGGAGAAGGTGCCTCTTATGGTTATTTTTGATAGTTGACAAATGCATTTAACCTAATTATATTCCTTGCATAAGGAATGTTACTTCTTACTTCTTTTCCAGTTATACTGAAGCACTTGTAGGCAGCTGCTTCGTAGCTCCAGTTACCATCCACAGACCATTTGTACAGCTGCAAAGGAATCAAATTTGCCAACAGAGTTCACCTCTAGGTGTTTTCTTCTCATCAGCTATCCCACCACAGCAAGGCCTTTCCTACACCGTCAGCTTGCTCTGTTAAAGACTGTGCGAAACAGGGCTTCCCCTCCACCTGGTGTCAGGTGTTTGTCCTGCTGTGTGCACTCTCACACAGCCTGGCAGCAAGGGTAGGCTTCTTGTAAGGAATGCTAGATTATGGAGTTACCTACCCACTTTATGGGAATATTCATTTTGTAGTGAAAATAGTCTTTTACGATAGCTTGAACATATTCATTTATTAAAACACTTGAAGGCTTTATGCCTTATCCTTTCATCCATCATTGCTGTTCTTTTGCTGCCTACTCCTTCAGTAGTTGAGATAGTCTACATAGGAATTTGACAGTTGTATGCCATATTTTCGGTTTCCTGGAAGCTGCCTTCCCTTAACTTAGGTGTGCAAAATTTTTATTTGTACATAATTTAAAACAGCAAACCTTCACAAATATTACAAAGAACATCTACGTGTCCTTCACTTACATTCTACCCACTGTCACCAGTGTGCCCCATTTGCTTGTGTACAAGCCTTCTCTCTTCTCTGTACTTCTCACGTTTTCCTCCCTCTTCTTCCCCCCCCCCCCCCCCCC